>CAUYRH010104243.1:0-71829 GCA_963574655.1 Perodicticus potto
ATTGCCATGGCAATAGCAACAACTGCAACAATAAACAAATGGGACTTAATTAAACTGAAAAGCTTCTGTACAGCCAAGGAGACAACAACCAAAGCAAATAGACAACCTACCCAATGGGAAAGGATATTTGCACATTTTGAATCCGACAAAAGTTTAATAACCAGGATCTATACAGAACTTCAATTAATCTACAGGAAAAAAACCAATAACCCCATACAGGAATGGGAAGAGAGATGAATAGAATCTTCTCTAAAGACGACAGACAAATGGCCAGTAAACACTTGAAAAAATGCTCATCGTCCTTAATTATTAGAGAAATGCAAATTAAAACCACCCCGAGATACCATGTAACTCCAGCAAGAATGGCCTATATCACGAAATCTCAAGATTGCAGATGCTGGCGTGGATGTGGGGAGAAAGAAACACTTTTACACTGCTGGTGGGACTGCACACTAATACAACCTTTTTGGAAGGAAGTACGGAGAAAGCTCAAAGAACTCAACCTAGATCTCCTGTTTGATCCTTTAATCCTATTACTGGGCATCTATCCAGAAGAAGAAAAAAAACTTTTATTATAAAGACACTTGTGCTAGGCTGTTTATCACAGCCTAATTTATAATTGCTAAAGTGTGGAAACAGCCTAAATGTCCTTCAACTCAGGAGTGGACTGGTAAGCTCTGGTATATGTATACCATGGAATATTACTCAGCCGTCAAAAATAATGGAGATTTTGCATCATTTTGTACTAACCTGGGTGGAGGTGGAACATATTATTCTTAGTGAAACATGACAGGAATGGAGAAGCATGAATCCTATTTCTTCAACTTTAATTTGAGGACAATTAATGACAATCAATGACACTGTGGGGTATGGGGGAGGGATATAACAGACCTATAAGAAGGGAGGGGGCAAGGGAAAGAAAACCAAAAAAAAAAAAAAAAAAAAAAAGAAAGAAAGAAAATACTGACTAACTTTCATATAAATTGGACTCAATTTTGACCAAAGTACATTACTTAAACATTAATTTTTTAATTCAACTTGTCAATATGTTGTTTAGGATATTGCATCCTCATTTATAAGTGAAACATGCTTGTAATTTTCCTTTATAACAATATATTTTCTCCAATTTTAATATCAGGTGTATCCAGATCAAGAAGAATGATATTGAAATATTTCTTCTCTTTTTATTGTTTATAAGATTTCTGGAATTGCTTGTCTTGTAAAATCATTGTGGTATATGAGTTTATGATAGTTTGAACTTTGTTATTTCATTTAATTCATTGCTTAATGACTGTTTTCCCATGAATGATTATATTGTGGTTAATATGTTAGCCTTGCAGTATTCCCAGATAGTTTTCTGTTTGTTGGGAGGATGGGCTTTGAGGGGGCAGAGTTAATACTTTGCATGAAATATCTTACTTTATAACAGTGAAATTGCTTTCTCTTTTGTCCTGTGATTTTTTTTTGAGGTGAAATTTAAGTTTTTGTGTGAGTAGTACTATTATACCTATCTTGAGTGTCTTGCTTATACTGTATCACATCATACCTTTGTTTAATTCTTAATAAGTTGTTCACATGTTAAAAAAAAAAAGAACTCCATGCTGAACTTCTACAGTGTTTCAGCTATATATATACATATATATACACATAGACAAATTATATATATGTGTATATTACAATATATATGTGTATATATATTATATTAGAATAATAACATATAATAATATATTAGATATTAGATATACAATATATAATTATATTAATTATAATATATAATTATGTATCTACTATATAATTATGTATAGGACACAGTTAATTATAATATATAATATATTATATTATATATATTAATTTATTATAAATATATATTATAAGATGTATAATATATATTTATAAGATGTATATTATAAGATATATAATATATATTTATAAGATGTATATTATAAGATGTATAATATATATTTATAATAAATTAATATATATAATATAATAGATCATATTATATTATAAGATATATATTATACATATTATAATATATAATTATATAATGAAGAACTGTTGCCTAGTTGGAAAGTGCCAGCATTCCAGACTTCAAAAAATAAATCTGAAGAGTCTTCTCCTGTTTTATATATTATGTGAAGAATTTAGATCTTATATTGGTTTGCACAATTTCCCTGGAGAAAAAAAATTGCTCTGTGTATATATCTTGGAAAATAAGACAATAGTATATCACCTTTGCAATAGCAGTTATAACAGATGTGAAAATAAATATACTTGACTCTAATATGATTATACAAAAGAGCATGAATGCATTTCAAATGTTAGATATTACTACTATAATCAAATGATGTCATATTGACCTATGATTTCATATGACCTATATATGATTAATTATATATTAATTGACATATATCTAATTATTTATATGTCTAATTGACATATATCTAATTATATATCTAATAATTATATATTAGATATATATAACATATACATAATTAGATAATATATATCTAATCATATATTATAATATATATTATACTATACAATTAATATAACATATCATAATAATATGAGAATATAATTATAATATAATATTATATGTACACATATATATAATTTGTCTTCATCTTTGGCAATAACTTTTTATAATTATTATTGTTTTTCAAATGTAAAAAAAAGAAAAAGATATTCGTGGGTGTTAAGCGACTTCCTCAAGTTTTACTAAAGAGTCAAAAATTACAAAGGAAGTCCATCTAACTTAGAACCCCTGAACATTTTGGTTCCAATGTACTGCCTACTGAGACGATCTTGACTTCTCATACAAATTATTTTTCAAATTGAATGTTAACTACTTTAAATCTAATTGTCTGGATTCCTTCCATTTAAAACTGAAGTACTGTTATTCTTTATTTAACATTTATAAGCCAACTGCTTCGCTGGACATGAGCCTGTTCAAATCTTTAGTTGAACACAAGTGTTTTCTTGTATTAAGGGTAGTGCAGTTAGGTGGGGAGGAGTACCTAATAAGTTATTTCTTAAATCATAGCTCCTTCTGGATTTAAAACAGAACTAGGGAATGAATAGGGAGAGAGCTATCTTTGCAGAGAAATTTTACAGAGGTGATATTTACAAATAGTATTTTAATTGATCTTCCCAACAACCCTGGAGATGCCTCCTTGAGAGAGCTGTCTCATTTCCCATAGGGGAACACAGGAGGTCCTTTTGAGCAAGAGGAGTTGCTGCCTACACAAGCAGATGGCTTGATCCACAGGGAACAACTGCATGATTTTCAAATGATTTCTATGTACAGAGAAATGCAACAGTTCCAGAGGTTCTCTTTGTTTACTCCTATTTTAGAGAATATCAAGACATTTTTTCATTTGCTTAAAGGAAAAATCCTATAAACATCCATATTTCATTTTTTTACTTAGAAAGAAGTAAAATGTCCCCAATGCAGAAAGACTATTTGACATATGGATGAGAAGCCTCACACTATATAACTACATGGAAAATCCTACATAAATAATTACGGCTAGACATGATCACTTTTCTGGAGCTTTTACTTAATGTAGAATTAGACCACATTCAAAATACAGTTATTAATATCTTACTCATTTAGCATTTCCCAATCATCTGACACAAAGCAGTATTTATGGGACACAGACTTTCCTACTAATCTGGAGGGTATTATAACCAGAAGATATGAGTAGAGAGTACAATAGAGGTTTAGAAAATGTATCACCTGATGAGACTGCTATTTTTAATGTAATTTAAAATAGCTGTACTTGAACAACAAAAAAGGAGAAAGAAAAAAATGAAAATCTATAACACTGAAGATAAACAAAATGACTGGCCATCAACGGCTGCGACACAGCCATCCATGCTTCCAAGTGAGGCTGTACTTACTGCATTCATCTTATAGCTTATGTCCTGTGGAAACTCTGTGTTATTTGTGTATTTAACAAGGACAAGGGATACTTTAATTTGAATGATTTCTTAATATAAATTGTCTCTTTTCCTTATTGAGAATTTTTAACTGGAAATATTAAGTAAACTGCAGATACACATCTTGTGACTATCTCGGAAATAATCTGCCTGTGTCACAATGTTCTTGCGTGATGTCTAAGGGAATTATTACAATTCTTTAATATGTAACATTCAAAGGATTAGGAGGCCCATATGTTTGTATTATTTCAATGTAGCCCGTTTCAGTTGCAATTGTTACAGTTTTTTGATGTTACTTTATGAGACAACTAAGATTTGTATAGTTGCATTTCATAGTTACATTTTATCATTCAAAAGTTTCCTTTTGAGCATATTTTTCTTCTACCACCTGTCTCTTTTCTCCTTCCTCTTTTCTTCATCCCCTTCCCTCCTTCTTTTTTTTCTCTCCCTTCTCCCTCTCCTCTTCTTCTAACCCTTCCACCTCTTCCTCTTCTTAATTCCTACCTACGTCCTGCAATGGTTAGAGATGTAGCTTTCTATTGTTTGGGATCTACTTCATTCAGTCTGGAATCTCTCTTCTGCTTGGCTCTATCTGAACAATTTTACTTTCAGGTAGGAGCAAAGAGCTGGTGGGACCTCAGTCACCAAACACCAGCACAGTGGCTCTCAAACCTGATTTAATGTCATAGTAACACGGGGAGCTTTCTGTTCATGTTTTTAAAATTTGGAGATAATTTTAGAGTTGTGGAGGAGTTCCTGCGTGCTCCTCGGCTTCCCCTCATATAAATATTTCATATCACCTTCATACAGTTACCAAGATTAAGTCATTAATCTTATTATAATCATACAAATCGTACCACATAAAAATTCAGATTTGACCAGCTGTTTACCTTTCGTGTTCCTGGATCCAATCCAAGATCACACATTGCATTTATTTATTTATTTATTTTTTACAAAGGGTAGGGTTTTTTTGTTTTGTTTTGTTTTGTGGGGACAGAGTCTCACTGTATCGCCCTTGGTAGAGTGCTGTGGAGTCACAGCTCACAGCAACCTCCAGCTCTTGGGCATAGGCGATTCTCTTGCCTCAGCCTCCCGAGTAGCTGGGACTACAGGCGCCCACCACAACGCCTGGCTATTTTTTGATGCAGTTTGGCCAGGGCCGGGTTTGAACCTACCACCCTCGGTATATGGGGCTGGCGCCCTACTCACTGAGGCACAGGCGCTGCCCTGCATTTAGTTTTTATGTCTCATTATTCTTCTCCAGCCTGTAACACTCTCTCTCTTTCCTTGTCTTTCATGACTATGCCACTTTCAAAGATGACTAGTCTGTGACTTTGTAGAATGTCCCTACACTTGAGTTTTTGTGATGCATTAGTAGGTTATGCATTATTAGGAATGGCACAGAGGGGTGTGCTTTCTCAGTATATAACTCAAGAGGTGAATGATGTGAACATGTACTACTGATAGCATTAATTTTGATCGTTTGTCTAAGTGGTACCGCTAGGATTCTCCATTGTAAAGCTGTTACTTTTACCTTTATAGTTTCTAAATATTTGAGAGGATATACTTTTAGCCTATGCAAATATGTTGGTTCTTCTTCAGACTAGTGTACCAATTTTAGCATTCTGAGATTTTCCTGCAGAAATTATTATTGTAGTATTCTTAGGGCAATTTCTATATTTCTCATTCTTCAGATATTAGTTAATTGGCATTTTCTGGAAGAAAGGGGTTTCACTTCTACCTCATTTTCCACCTTCAGTAGTTTATTTATATTACTATAGACTCATGGAATTTTATTTTACTTTTTAGGTTATAATCCAGTACTTCATTCCTTTGCTTTTAAAGGTTGTTTCGTATGTCCTTCTATATGCCATCGTCTTTTTCACTTTTTAAAAAACAAATTTTTATACTCTGACACACAAGATGGTCTAGGCTTTCTTCCCTGAAAACAATGAACTCTGCAAGGAGCCCCGTAAGTTATGCTTACTGAAAAATGAAAATAGACAAATAGCCAATAAACATATTAAAAAATGTTCATCACTAACCATTAGGGAATAAATTAAAACCATGAGTATCACCTTACTTCAGTTACAATGGCTTTTATTAAAAACTCAAAGAACAGTAGATGCTGGTGTGGATGCAGAGAGAAAGGAAAACTTCTACACTGCTGGTGGGACTGCAAATTAATACAGCCTCTATGGAATATATTATGGAGAGTCCACAAAGAACTAAAAATAGAACTACCATTTAAACCAGCAATCCCATTACTGGGTATTTACCCAAAGGAAAAGAAGTCATTTATCAAAAAGACACCTGCATGCAAATGTTTATTGCAATAAAACGCACAATTGCAAAGATGTGGAATCAACCCTGGGGCCCCATAATTCATGACTGGATTAACAAAATGGGGTATAATATATACCATAGTGTACTACTCAGCCATAAAAAGGAATGATTTAACATCTTTTGCAGCAATTTGGATGGAACTGGAGACCATTATACTACATGAGCTATCTACAGAAGGGAAAAACAATCACAACTTGTACTCCCTATTAAATTGGAACTAACCAATGAGCTCACACGTGCACAGAGGGAAGTAAAACTCAACAGAAATTAAGTGCTGGAAAGGGGGTGGGAGAAGAGGGCTGGGCGAAAACCTGTCTAACAGGTACAATGACCACTATCTGGGTGATGGGCACCTTATAACCCTGACTCAAGCATAAACAAAAGCGATCCGTGTAACCAAAAACATTTGTACTCCCCTAATACTTTGAAAAGTACCTCTGGCACCTTGCTAAACTCTCGCGGCTGTAGAGGGCGCTCGAGAGACACCGCAGTCTAAAAGGGATTTTGCTGCCCGGGTCCTGGCGGGGCCCTGCAGGCTCCTGCAGCTCGCGGTTTCAGCAGCATCCAGCCCCTCCAGCTCACACGTGGCTTCCCGAGCCAGGTACCGCAGTACTCGCAGCTTCACAGCTTCAGCATCTGCCACGTACAGTGGCCAGAACACACGGTGGCCAGCAGCTTCCTCCCTGCCACAGCAGTTTTAGGGCACAGGGCCTCCAGTGAGACACCTCCCCATCAATTTTCTGGCATCACAGAAAACTCGCTTCAGGCAGTTCCAGGAGGAAGCTTCCAGGACCGTCTATGGGCTGTCAGAGAGCAGGGCCGCCCCTCCTGCCGAGAGGTCTGACCTTGGCGTGGGGGATGGGCTCTTCTCTGGGCGCCCCACCTCACCTGCCGGGTGCAGGCCGCTCCTCACATCTGCTACTCTATATTCTTTAGAATTCTTTTTACTTCTTCCTAACCAATTCCTTGATGCTCCAATCCCCTGTTACAGTTAATAATTTTTGATATTAAACTTTCTCTGTTCAAATTACTATGTGGTTTCTTTCTCCTGATTGGGCCCAGATTGATACACTGTGCCCGAGGCTGAGCTTTACTTGGACTTCTCAATTTTAACGATCTAATAAATTCCAGTTTTTTGCTGATGTTGGCTAGATCGAGTTTTTTATAACTGGAATTAGGAAAGTTCTGATACTACCGAGTACTGTAATATTAATAAGAAGGCTAATACGGAGAAAATTATCTTACAAAACCCTATAAACGTGTTTTTTAATTTTTAAAAATTAAACTCTATTAACACAAATTAAAATTCTAGCAACCCTTTCTTTAGCCACCTAGAAATTGGATTACAGTGATAGCTTGGAATTTTCTCTACATTATATAAATGTATAAAAGTAAATTATAAACAACTTTGACTTAAGAATTTATTAGTAGGGCCACTTTCTTGTAGTGTACCTTACTACATCCTGGCAAGATCCTTTCTCCTAGGGAGTCCTAAGAACTCTGCGGTGGTAAATCAGTGTTAATCAGGTAAACCTTAGACACTTAATGCACTTATATTGAACCAGAGACTCTGCAAGATGAACACATGTGAAAAGGTGAAGGCAGATTTAATGTAAGACACAGATACCCGTAAGTTGCGCTTCCTTAAGCAAAAAAAAAAAAAAAAAAAAAAAAATTCACAAATTATTTTTAGTTTTGGTTTTGTGGTTTTATTCTTATCATGTGTGTATATAGAGGTTTGTTCTTAGATTATTTATTCTTACCATGCTACAGTACTTAACATCTCTCCTATTTCAGTCATAAATTGTATTGTCAAATTAAAAATGCAAAATACACAAAATCTGGAAAGGTCCTCAAAGATACTGTCCAAGTTAGAAAATAACATAGACCCAGATAGGTTTGTTTCAGATTCTGATTGCCAAAAACAAACAAAAAATAAATAAATAAAAGACTACTATAATTTGGACACAGACAATTAATAATTGTTACTTACACATTTCCAACTAAGATGACAACAAACAGAAATAGTCTAAGTAAAATCTGCCATAAAGTGAGATGAATAAATAGTAAAATAGATGAATAAATAGAAAACTTAACGAGTTATTGACTAAAACCCGAACAAGCAGAGGGTCAATGATGATTTGTTGGAATCTACAACCCATCGTCTATCCAACAAATCCCACTGGTTTTCAGTGAGAGCAGAGGATGGGAAGTGAAAATAAGGCCAAGACAGGGAGAATGATGAAGAAAAGTTGTCTTGCCTTTGTGAAGTATCATGGATTCTTTTTAAAAAATACATTTCTGCGTGGATGTCCACATCAATTCGGAGACAGAGTCTAAAAATGCTAAAATATGAAAAACTGTAACTTTGAATGGAGGAAATACAAGGATCCAGGGTGATATTCTTCCGTTTACCTGGTGGGGCTTCCTTGTCGTGGAATACTACCTGCTACCTTTGAAAAGGAGCTCTCACTGATTAAGCACTGTTCCCCCTCAGTCACTCAGGCTGCTGTTTGAGGGGTAACCCCAGAGGTTATTTGGCTGGACTTTTATTTCATCAGCTGCAGACACCCACACAGCAGAGCCGAAACAGAGTATTATAGTGAGGACAGGCTCAGCGCTACTCAAAACAGCGCACATACCAGTTTTTCCAAAAGGGTCAGCATAATGCTTAAATAACAGAATTTGCAATAACATGTTGAAGATGAAAGCATATTTTAAAAGCATCATATACTACAGTTATACTTAAGGATTATTCTTTCTAGTTTTGGCTACATTGTTGACTTTATAACATTACAAAAAGGTTACTGAAAACATCAAATAATCTTCAGTGGCATATAATATGTCTATTTTGGGCTGGGCTCTGTGGCTCACACCTGTGATCCCAGCACTTGGAAGGCCGAGTGGGTAGATTGCTTGAGCTCAGGAGTTTGAGACTAGCCTGAGCAAGAGTGAGACCCCGTCTCTAAAAATAGCTGGGCATTGTGGTGGGCGCCTGTAGTTTCAGCTACTGGGGATGCTGAGGCAAGGGGTTAGCTTGAGCCCAAGAGTTTGAAGTTGCTGTGAGCTATGATGCTCCCTACCCAGGCCGATAGAGTGGGACACTGTCAAAAAAAAAAAAAATCTCTATTTCACTTCACCACTTTATTATTTCAATAGAATTCAGATATCTTCTCTACAGACATAAACTGCATTATAATTTTAAAGGCCTTACACAGCTACCCCCAGCAGTCTCATCTCTCAAAAACAGCAGAAATTGTAACAGAAAACATACATATCTGTCGAAAATATAGTACAAAGAATTTTCCCCCCCAAAGTTCCAGAATGTATGCTTTTATGCTTTCTAGGATATATATTTAGATGGTTTGATTAAGCTGCTGGACGTGCCTTTTACAGCATGAGGAATACTGTTCTCTAGAGAAAATAGCAAGAGTTTTATAATAAATCCCTTTTAGTCATTGCTTATACTATTAAATAAATCACAAAAATTTTCTTCTTAGGTGGAAACGTCAATAAATCCTCTTCAAAATCATCTTATTCACAGCGCTATCATTTTGCTGTTTCCTTTTCTTATATTTTCTGGCTTACGGTGCATCATAAATTCATAAATTCTCAAAAAAAAGGCATTGCTTCTTGTGCACATGTGTTTTAGGTAACACCCAGTGTGCCAAGAATAATGGATAAACTTGAAGACAACGCACTTAGGGGCCGGCTATATTCTCTTTTCCATGTATATATAAGAGCATTCTATTTTTGTGACCGGAAATACTCTATTCTCATTCAATCACATGTTTTATCTGAAATCTTAAAAAGGGTGCATACGAATGTTTTAAAACTTTTAAGACATGTTTAAAAATAAGATGTGATGGAAGAATTTGCCAAGTGCCATAAATAGAACTAAAAGAGAAAGGCTCGTCTTATCCTTTGAGTATTCTGTGGGAAATGAGGTTTAAAACTTTTACTATCCCCACATTTATGTGCTGTGCTATGTTTTGGGGGATTTAGGAACCAATATTATAGAACCATCTCCAGAAATCAAAGCATATATCTTAAAAAAAAAATCTTTAAGGACAGAAGATGAGCAATTCGAAGTAATCCTGGAAGTTTCTTGAAATATACATTTTAGAATTATTTCAGACCCAAATGTGGGCGTTAAACTTACTATTTAGTAAATTTAAAGCAAATATATTCTGTACTATCTCATGTTCCCACAAGTAGAGGGTAGTGAATAGGAGATGCTGCCATGTTTATGATCTCCTGCTGACACCCAGCCTCATTTTTAAAAAACTTATGAGTGTTATATAATGGGAAGCTGAATCTGTTTCTTTCATATCTGTCAACTCTCCATTTATCTCCTTGTCTGTAATTTATGATGCCAGAAAAAATATTACCCTGTTTCAACAAGAATTTCTTCAACAGTGAAAAACAATGGGTTCCCTGAATATGGTGACATTTTGGAGCCTAATTAAATAATGACAAGGAGTTAAAACAAGAGCAAACATTAGTGGGTGGGTGCAATTTGTTGATGGACTTCAGTGGTGCATGACAATGAGGCCTGACTGAACTTCAAATTGTGCTCCAATAAATCAACTTGATGATCTTGGATTCTAAAACAGGAAATATCCTGGCTCATTGGGATGAGGCATTTCCTGAGAAAATAAAGGCAAATTAAAGTAGTGTGTAGAGGGAGTAGGGATAATCAAGGAGAGAAACTCTTGAGCTGGGAAGGAGAGTTTTAGAAAAGGAAAAGGAGGGGCTATGGGTCACACCTCAGTTAAAAAAAGTTGTTTTGAGGGTTCAGATAGATTTGGGGGATAATCTCAAGAAATGAGAGAATGTTCAGAGACTGCAATATGTCAAGTATTGGAATATACTGCAACGAACTTCAATGACTTCATTGGATTTAAAAAAAAATTATGGTTACTAGCCATGTTTTTTAAAGCAATCTCTGCTATGAGTGAACTGTGTGTGGCTTGGCTTTTCTACACATCCCAGGTGTTGCCCTCTGTCCTCTAAGACCTCGGTGTTAGAACAGCCCTTCAAGACCAACGTATGCTGAATTCTCTTAATCTTGACAAGCATGCTTTATCTGAAATATGGCTTTTAAAATGTAAAGATTTTTATTGGAGTATAACATTCTATTTTCCGATATTTATATTTTTAATTATAAGATTGCTTCAAGTTCATTTTTTTAAAAAAGCAGCTTGAAATGTTAAAAGGAAAAGTAGAATCTCCAACTCTTTTATTCCCGTCCTCGATTCTGACGTGTCCTCATTCCTGGCAGCTTTGTTGTATTTTTCTGATCTTTATATATACACGAACGTGCCTTTTTGAGTATCATTTTTTTTAGCTCCTTATAAGTCAAACCTGACCCCACAATTGAACTAACGAGCGCAATTCTTTTCAGCAGGCTGGCTCTTGAGCTTCGTTAAGGTACAAACAATGCACAAATTACACGCTACTGACAACCTCTCCCTCTTCTTGGGAAATTCCCATTTTCTATCAAAACATTTGAAATGTTTTCTTCTCATAAGGTTTGCATTTTGTACTAGTCAAGATATTCTAAATGATGCTGTACTAACAAAAAGTTCCATAACAAAGACTGTTTCTGACTTGCCCAATGTGGGTGGGTAAGACCCCAACTCATGATAGTCACCCAAGCACCCCAATAGGTGCTTTCGTAACCCCAGCACAGTGAGAAGGGCACATGGGGGACCCCCAACAGGGACAACCAAAACCTCTACCTGGAAGTGAAAGCCATCACTTCTGTTTATTTTTCATTGGCCAAAGCAAGTTACACAATGCCTAACTTCAAAGGAGAGGAGAATTGTAATTCTCTTATGTGCCGAAGAAGTGAAAATAGTTGGTGAACACAATTCATGCCTATCTCAGGATGTTAACACACACGATTTCTTCTCTGGGGATCACTCTCAAATCTTAAGCACTTACGGAGAACAATATCTGGCATCAGTACTTCTCTCTTTGAGTTCAGGGTGCCTCCCACTCTGAATATGTCACAACAGCAAAATTTACAATGAACCCACTGATGATAGGTCATTACGAAAAACACACAATTTCAAAGGCCTGCAGAGAGGCTTAAAACATGGACATTTAGTTCTAATCCTACCTACTTTTTCAGACAATTGCCCTTATACTTTATTTCATAAGGTTCCTTCCTTTCTATTTTTCCTTATTCCCTTGTTGGGTGAAAGGGGTAAGCATACAGCAGAATTTTTCCAGCACTGTTTTCTCCATATGCTGCATAAGCCTGCTATTCAATTTTTACAGACCTTAGTAATAACAAATGTTTACTGATGAATGGTTAGGTGCTTAATGTGTTTATTTTTAGACCTGGTTTTCATTTTTTCCAAAGTAGTTCATGTACAGCAAAATCATATGTGAAACAGTCACACTAAACTTGGCTGAAAACAAAGGCTATGACTACAGTGCCTGGAAGAACGCTTATTCAATATTCCCCAGACTAACATATTTCTCAGTAGAGACAAGATCATATACTGTAGCCATGGAAAATCTGGGGAACTGGAGTGCTTAAAAATACCATTTATACTGCATCAAACTGGAGCCCACTTCGGCAATGTATAATAAATCTCTCCCATATGTGATGACTGCTTGTTGCCCAGCTTCCAATTCTAAAAGAGAAACTGTAAATATCCCAAACTCCTTTTTAACTCCAACCAAGAGTATGCGGCTGTCTTAATATTTGTGGTTGAAAGAACAGTTCTTTAAAACATTGGGAGAGATATTTCACTCTGGGAAGAGCAAACGGATACAATCTTACATTTCAGGTATAAATTTGAAACATTTTCATATCTCAGAATGGGTCTACATGTCAGCAAAAAATAAATGGCTCTTAAAATTGCAGATACAGTAAAACTAAAGACAGCCAAAACACAGTCTTGAATTCTGAACCGTATCCTCAGATTTTTGATGTTTTGGCCAAGGATGTAATTATGGGGACCATTTTCATAGCTTCAGATGGAACGGTGTGAAAGGAATGGTTTGTGCTGCTATATGAGCAGTAGAAGGCGGTCTGGGAGACGCAGCACGGCCAGGGAATTGTTGAATTTCCCCAGGCATTCAGGTCACTTAAATCAGTGCTTCTCAAAGTGTGGTTGTGGACCACCTGTGTTATAATCACATGGAGTTTTGTTAAAATGTAAATTCTGAGGCCTCATACCAGATCACCTGAATCAGATCCTCTGGGCATAGGGCCCAGAGATCTGCAATTTAAATTCTTCAGGTGATGCTTGCACCTAATTAAAAAAAAATTAATATGTATGTATTTGTTGAGAGAGGACAAGAGAAAAAGACATTCAAAATTAAGGCATAGGAAGACACGCCATAAACGTGGGCAATGAGTGATATACTATTCTAACTTAGATCTTAAAGCACAGAGATCTAAGAATCTGGTGGTCTTACAAGAGCTACTACAATACTCAAGGTTGAACAGGATATTTCAAGGGAATTCTGATAAATGCTTAACATTATCTCTCAGGGAGGGAAGGTCATAATCTCCAGCAACAGTAACTGTAGGGACGTACCGGAATGGTTGGCATTAACTTCCCCATTTTCCTAAGAACTTGCAGTAGCCTGGCAGGAACGTCAAAAGCCTGGAAGAGACCCAGGCCTGCAGAATAACCGGCTGTCTCTGACCTCCAGGGGTCACCTGTGATCACCTCCTCCTGGCTGTCTCTGACCTCCAGGGGTCACCTGTGATCACCTCCTCCTGGCTGTCTCTGACCTCCAGGGGTCACCTGTGATCAGCTCCTCCCAGCTGTCTCTGACCTCCAGGGGTCACCTGTGATCAGCTCCTCCTGGCTGTCTCTGACCTCCCGGCGTCACCTGTGATCAGCTCCTCTAGTGTCTTTTGCCCTCACTGTTCACTTAGCTTGGCGTGAGACGCCACAGTATCATATTTTTAGTTCTTCTATTGTAAGTTCATGTTTTGCTTCTTTTCTTTTTTGGTGTCTGTCTTCTTAGTTCTTATCTTATATCAAATACCCATTTGCTCAATGAGCCTGTATCTTGCTTATCATTTCACTGTTAAAGAGTCCTATCCTTGAACTCCAGCCAATCTGCTAACTGATTTCCCTTAAAAAAAAAAAAAGAAAGAAAGAAAGAAAGAAAGAAAGAAAGAAAGAAAGAAAGAAAGAAAGAAAGAAAGAAAGAAAGAAAGAAAACAAAAAAGCCTGCTTGGCTTGTTTAGCACTGCCTATTCTTTGATTTTTGCAGAGACTCCAGGCCATCTCTGGACATGCACTTCCTTGCACCTTGTGTTCAGCAGTTCTTTAAGTCCCACTTTCTAGGGTTTTTGTAAATGTTCAGTTACATAGGCAGGATTGATTACATTATTTACCATTGGTCATTAGCTAAACCAGTGGTTCTCAACCTTCCTAATGCCGTGTCCCTTTAATACAGTTCCTCATGTTGCAGTGATCCCCAACCATAAAATTATTTTCATTGCCACTTCATAACTGCAATTTTTGCTACTGTTATGAATCATAATGTAAATATCTGATATTAGGCAACTCCTGTGAAAGGGTCATTCGACTCCCAAAGGGGTCGCAACCCACAGGTTGAGAACCGCTGATCTAATCCTTCAACCTTTGTCTCCTCTTTGGAACTTTCAGCCCCAACCCTCTAATCATGCCTTGGTCTTTCTGGAGACCAGACCTACCCTCATGCTATGTAGGGGTCCCAGCTACCAGTTATCTCTTTGATACTCAAAAGACACTTTTACGACTGCAGAGATTTCGAGAGTCTTATGAGTTGTGTTCCAGGAACAGGAAGCAACGACCAAAACAGTAGAACCTGCATAGTTGACCATCTCCCTACCTTGACCCCCTCATTTAGTTGACCTAATTTTCGTAGACGGGACATGCACCACATGTACGTACCAGTACAGTAGGCCCAGTTCCTTATGTGACCACCTCTGTATGTTGACCAATTTGTTACAGACCCTTGGCTGGTTGACTTACAGAAGTTCTACTGTGTATATTTCTTATTATGTTACACTCTCAAGAAACCATAAGTGCTTTTTCCTTTTTGTCTCCATCTCTATGGAGCCCATAAATTGGAGCAGATGTTACTTTGGGGGTAGCTTAGCTATGCTTAAGAACTTGGGTAAAGATCACTCATTATCACAACGGGTTTATTTACAAGGTGCT
Source organism: Perodicticus potto (assembly GCA_963574655.1). Lineage (NCBI taxonomy): Eukaryota > Metazoa > Chordata > Mammalia > Primates > Lorisidae > Perodicticus > Perodicticus potto. The sequence continues at coordinate 15,480 of CAUYRH010104243.1, forward strand.
TTTAGTCAAGCAACAATCCTTTTACCAGTAATTTACCAAAATGTCAGCATTTGCTTTGTGTCATTTAAGATAACATTGGTAAGGAGTCAAAGATAATAATGTTTGTGATCCTGAGAGATCAGAATTCAGATGAAATGTAAACTAAAACCTGAAGGTCTATTAAGCTGTCTCGAGTGGAGATTCCTATGTAAGATTACTTTTTTCTTTCCTAATCCTCTCACCTCTATGCTCAGTACCTAATCAGGTCAAATCTTATACTTTTTCTAGCCTTGAAATCCCTCCAACTTCAAAGAAAAACAAGTACACATTAGACTTTTGATAAGATTATAAATCATTATTTCTACAGGATTAAAAAGCATTATTTCTAAAGCAGGGTTTTCTATAGCCAACTATACAGCTAACAATAATTGGTTTAAGTTAAAATATGATTTATGCAGAAGGAATGGACATTGGTTTACAAAGTAGGCATATATGACGTTACTTCCTTATTCTTGTACACCGCCTTCCAGGTGGCTAAAATTTAACCCTGGTTAATCTAGGGCCCCCACTTTCCTCGGCATCACCTGATGTCAGGGACACACAGGGTTCCACGTCTGGGGTGGGGGGCTGGGAACTGCTGCATGTTCACCATTCTCTGTACACGCAGCCATCTCTGAGATTCTGGCTTCCTCAACCCTGCCTGTTCCTGGACTTAAGTCCACAGACCCTGTGATAGCTGTGGGCTTCCCCCGATCTGGCTCTCTCCTTGCTCCTTGTGTCCCCTTCCTGGCCAAACTGAGGGCCTGGGGATACCTGGAAGGCTGCTTTAGGCATGTCTGCTTAGAAACCCATTTCTAATGATCTGCTGCGACGCAGAACACTAAAAAAGTATTCGAGTTTTGTAGTGTCCATGCACTCGACACAGAAAGTGATTACATGTTCCTCCGCTCTTAGATTTGCCCAGTCAGACCTGGACCCATTCTGACCCGGATGTACGCAGCTCACAGACGGGGGGTGATGTAGCAGAACACAGACCTTAACTCAGAATCCACCATCCTGCCAGCAGCTGAGGTCTCTTTTCTCCCCTTTGGCTCCACGACCATGAGAATCATTATCTGCTTTTAGGGATGGGATAAAGAGATCTGTTTTATTTGGTTGTTATCCTTGTTGTTATAGTTTCAACTTTGAACTCCAAGGCCTTACGGGGTTAGCTTTTTGAAACTCAAAGGCTGTTGCAAACAAAAATATCCAACATACTTTTTCTGAATTATCCCTTTCCTTAGGCAATATGTGTCACAAAAGAAATGGGATTTGAGCAAAGGAGGGAGGTCATGAGTTAACATCTCCAAATATTTCTCAAGCATCGGTATTTAGTCTAAGTCTCCATCATGGGAAGCAACTGCCGAGATGCCAACAAGCGGCAAAGAGTCTAAGATTAACAAAGTTTAATGAGTCCCCTGAATGGTCATTTGCTTTATTGTGAAACATGAGTAACTGAGAAATAAATCATATAGAAAGCAAAACCTTGAAATATTTTACCCAAAAAAAGAGAAGGAAGCTCCTCTTGTCTATGCCTCTTACCCTTCCCGTTGACTACACAGATGTCTACTGGGAGAGACGGGCTGGCCAAGCCTTCAGCACACCGTCGTGTAGAAATGCCCCAGACATGCTCCTTCGTAACATGAAGCCTGGAGCAATCCTGGACCCCCGAATATGGAATTCCTGTGTCAAGTGCTGTGCTAAGCCCTAGTCATACAAAGATGTAAGACGAAGCCCCCACCCTCAAACAGCAGACAGTCGAGCTGACCTAGGGAAATGGACCAGTCAGTAAGAAGTTAAAAAGCAAAGTGCTGAAAGTCACAGCAGAGCGCTGTTGGAGCCAAAGAGGAGGGATGCAGCCAGTGAGACCATCTCAGAAGAGGCAATGACTCCCATAAGGACAAGACCGAGGAACAGTCCCCTTGGCTGAACAACCCCCTGCATGTGGCAAATAGCACAAAGGGGCTATAACAGAGGAATGCCGAAGCCAGGTGTCTCTGCGAGAAAGTGGGCAGAGACGGTGACCAACTTGAGGGGAAGGAGGGAGGGAAACATTAGACACTCACTCTTACCAAGCTAATGATCCCAGACCATTTCTCCCACTAGCTGTATAGGCGTGTGTTCCCAAGAAACACAGTATTTCCCATCAGAAAACCACCATGACGTAACATTAACACTTTGTGAAAGGTACAAGATTCACTTGACTTTACAGAATACTCTAGAACATTGAGAGCAGCACTTTGGGGTGATTCATAAATATTTCATTATTTTATTTTTTATGTATGCCACTATTTCCCATTTTAAGAGCTAAAGAAGTTCAAAGTCCAGAAAACATTGGCTAACCCCACTAAGAAGCAGCTCTTATGATAGAAAAGGAGGAGGGATCTCTAAGATGCGCGCTGGATTCCAACTATTCCTACTGATGCTGCGTGACGGAGGCAGAAGGAAAGAGAAGGCTCAGGTTTACTTCTGCCGTGAGTTTGAGGCTATGCCATGCAATCAATATTGCAAGAAGTTGCCAGTATGACTGAAAGGTTCTTAGGAGGAAATGCATTCTAGACTTGTTATATGATTGTTGATAAGTTACTTAGTTTGGATTGTTCAGGTCATTCAAAATATGCGGGGGCTTAATTACAAGATCTGCAACTTCCCTATTGTATGATGTATGCAGCTTCCCTTTATGCTTATGTAATTAATGAGCTGATTAAGGAAATGAAATACGCCACAGAACCCTTTGATGTTAAGAAAGAGCCTAAGTCCTCTGCCAGAAATGACTGTAAGGAAAAGCGGTCCATTTCCCTACCCAAAGACACAGGCATATGTCACTATGGAAAAATTAATGTATGACCCTAGGATAAAATTATAGTGAAAAAATATTCTTAGCCTAAGACAGAAGACACTTAGTCATTACTCTGATGCATTTCTTCTTAAATTTGACTATGGCAATAACAGATTCTTAAATTCAGAAAAAGGAAAATAGTCTGCCTGTCAGACACTCTGGTGTCAAACAACTTGGGGTAGGATTCTTGTTATTCTCCTTGGTTGTTTTGTGATTAAGTCACAAAGAATAAATAAAGAAAGTTACATATAAACATTTAATAAAGACAAGTGTTTATTTGCATTAGGTAGTTTATAATTTTTAAAAAGAAGCAGCAGTTATACTTTTATTTCTTCCTTTTCTTAAAGAAATAGGAAGTGTATTTGTCTCTAAATAAAATGTAACTCTCACTTACCTCTGTTTCATCACCACCTACAATTGGGCCAAGGTCATTGGCATGACCTGAATTTAACTCTAGTTTAGATTTCTTCAAAACAAACTGAATTTAAATAATAAATCAGTGTCTTTAGGATTAATTAGAGTCCATTTTTCAAAAGACCAGTAGAAATATAATAAAATGTCTTCTGAGTGCTGAATGAAACTTGCCGGGAAGTGCATGAGGTGCTGTGGCTGGCACCTAGAAGGTTTTGATACCAGTTAACTGTTATTGATACCGTGTGTCCAGTGAGAAAACTGAGGCCTAGAGAGGTCAAGAGAGTCACAGAGGGTGACACGTGAAAACGCACCAACGCTGGCCTCAAATTCTGAAATTCAAGTCCACGGCCCTTGTCCTTGTCCATTGACTAAGGGCTCACTGAAAAAAATCTGGGGACTATCTCTATGTAGCTTTATCTACATGTCTCTCTCTGTCTAGATTTAGACAGACAGACAGATAATCATCTTTAAACTGTGAGCTGTGTAGGGATGAACTGGGTGGGAAGAAGGACTGACGAAGACAGTAGCCTAACAAGGAAGAATTACATTCTTGGGGAGTGGGACACAATTATAGGAAGAACTCTACCTAAAAAATGCCATCGTTATAACCTAATTCTTTGAACCCTCCAATTAGCCTGAAACAATAAAAAAAAAAATTAATAATTAAATTCTAGGCAAGACATTGACCCTGGGGATAAACAGCAAGAAAAAAAAAGGCAAGAATATAGTTTCTAAAATTTTACAATAATTGGCACCTGGTTGTATAAAAAGCAGGGGCGGGGGGATAAAAGATGAAGGGACGGTTGGAGTGAAGGAGGGGTATGGGGCACTAGGCCCCAGAGGCCGTGTTGTGTAAGAGACTCCAACCTGCTCGGGAAGTGCCTGAGGTTGTGCAGGCTGAGTGGGGGGTGGAGACACTGCTGAAGACCCCGAAAGTGAAGACGCTGCTGCAAGAGCTGTGTATCCAGAGGAAGGGACCTTTGTCACAACCCACACAAAGACCTTGCTGACCAGAGATCCAGATTGGGCTATACGTTGAAGCCATGGGACTGGATAAAATTTTCAGAAAAGAAATACCAAGGGAAAAATCAAACAAACACACTCAAGCCAAGAAGGTGGGAGAAGAAAGCAGCCCTCTAAAGAGAGGGAGGAGAAAGGAAGAGCAACGGGCTAGTGCGAGATCCCGAACATCACGAAACAGGACTCTTTCCAAAAGAGCTTGACAGTAAGCAGGATAAATGGCAGCAAGAGCAGACACCGACAGCGACAGAGGTCTGCGGGATTTACCCGTTAATTCAGCCATCACGAGACAAGCAGTGTCTAAGAGGTCATGTCTATACTGTGGCAGAGATAAACACCAAACTGTAAAGGGGTGTGGAGTCAGAGGGAAGCAAGGAAGCAGAGACGACACATAACATTCCTTTCTTGGCACCAGGAAGAGAGAATATGGTAGAAAATTGGGGGCATATTTATTTGTGAGGATAGCAGAGGCCTGAGCATCGGTCGTATGCTGAAGAAAAGAAAAGGTGCAAGTTAAAGGACAAAATTTATGCAGCAAGTCTTGGTTCCATCTTCATAAATATTTTGTTTAAAAGTTCCATAAACACCAGTGGCCCAGGAAATGCTTTAGCAAGTACTCATTAACAAAATGACAGCTATTTTAGAATGTTCCCATAGCTATTACATGTTTATCACTCCTTGAGTATTAAAGACTCCTGGCAAGGGCTCATGACTGCTTCCTTTAGTATGAGAACCCTTCCATTCCCTGGGGGCTTTCAGAGAATCAGGCACATGGCTGATCTCTTACTCAGACAGAAGGAAATCATGTGTTCATTTCCTGTCTCAATGCATTCTGTACCTCGCCATTACCTTTGCTGCCTGAATATAGAAATTAGACTCATAGTTTGGAAGCCAAGGTTCTAGATGAGTAATATTTCTTGACTTAGTTCCCAACCCTGCAGAAAAAAGGATGAAGATTTGCTCATTTCTAAGCCATTACAGTTGTAAAATAATCAAATGAGCAAATATCACATGTATAAGAATGCTTAGCCTAATTTCATTCACAAAAGAATGCACTGAAAAGTGCAGATCCCCAACAATGGAAGACGGCTGTAAACGGTTTTTCTTCCAAAAGTGGTCTAAATGATATACCGAGAGTTCTCACAATACTTACAGCAAAATAAACAAAATCAAAAAGAGGGTAAAAGAAAACAATTGATAACCTTCTCGTCCTCAACTCTACTTGGAGAATTACTATTGACTATAAATACCCAGTGCTTTTTCTTCATGGCAATTTACCGCTCCAGGTCATTGTTTGCTAATGGCAATTTCACAATTTATCAAATGGCACTGCCTCATGAAGTGTTCATGTTTTTTAAGCAGGACCCAGCAATAAACTGAGTAACAAACATTCCAGGAATAAAATAGGAAAGAGAACAGAGCAGTTTTGTCATCATTTTATTGGTTAATTCCCTTTTGCACTTAAGGTTAGAAAATAATGTTCATTCCATCAAATAGTTATCACATAACTTAAGTGTACAAAAAGAATCTTATTCTTTGACCAAATCACCTGTTCAATTGTTCAAAAGCACCAATTTAGTACATTAAACAAAAGCCTCTAAGTATTCTCCAAACATCCTTCCAAAAGGAAGAAAAAGTATCCAATGTACTCAGCCCTACTATGAAGCTAATCTATAGCTTTCATATGAAGGCTAAAACCCAGTTATAGCACAAGAATATGGGGAGGGTGATTGGTGGGAGGGTGATTGGTGGGATCACACTTATGGTGCATCTTACAAGGGTACAAGTGAAAATTACTAAATGTAGAATATAAATGTCTTCATATAGTGATTAAAAGGCCATGAAGGCTATGTTGAATAGTTCAATGAAAATATTTCAGCTTGTATATGAAGTCAGCACATTGTGCCCCATGATTGCACCAATGTACACAATTATGATTTAATAAAAATTAAAAAAAAGAAAAAAGATAATATATTTATTACTATTATGTACACATGTGTGCATAGTAATCATACAAAATACGAACTCAAATGGGGGCCAGATGGTTGAGGTTTAAAAGCCCTCTTTATGAAGGAGAGGGAAACAGGGCAGTGAGTAGGACCAGTGCTCACAAAATAGTAAGTGATTCTCTTCGCTTATTATTTAGTTAACTCTCCAAGGTAATCTCTAAGAACTGTCCTCAGAAGAATAGATGAAAAGTCTGTCAGGGCATGGTAAGGACTTCCAGTCTCCCCCCAGGTGGCCAACCTTCCCTAGTTATTTGATGAGATTCCTAGGAAGAGAGTCTTGAGACCATTACATTTATTTTTTAAAGAAGATCTCTTAGATAAGGAAATCCCAAAAAGCACCCTCCTGGGTGCTTTAGTTAAAGGGTTGAGAGAGACAGGGAGGAGGGGAAAAGGTAAGAGAGAGATCTTGGCTCTGAGGCATAGTTCTGAAGCGTTTCAATTTTCAAAGCACTCAGTATGTGGAAGCGCCATATTTTGGGGAATCATTTTCTGCACCCTAATAATATACTATATCTGAGATCACTTAATTCTATAGGTCTTTTTTATATATAATGTATTACTTTACTTAAAGATGAATAAAGGTATATGTGCTATCCATTCATAAACATACTTCCAGAGATATTCCTTGATCTCTTCTTCTTAGCTGTATATTGCAGGGGGATGATCACTAAAAACTGCATTCCTAGGTTGCTTCCCAACCAACTTTCAGGTAGTTTCAGAAGGAGGCCTTGGCAGAAAATGAGAAGCTGGGGAGAAAGGAGTGCCCAAGATGTTTCATCTCTCTCTGCTTTGGGTGGCTTCATCAGCAATGGTTTCCTGTCCTCCCTTGTGCCAGCTCCAGAAGCAGCTGGTCTCTTCAGAAGGCACAGGCTCCTTGTAGTTTCACTCTGAGTGGGCTGACAACACCTGTTCCTTCTCAAGCTGATGAGTAGTAGTGACATGCTGCTATTGTTAACATTTTGCTCATCCAAGACTCGTGTAACTACTGACCTCTTGAAGTTTATGGCTTTTTTCCCCCTCAGGAACTCTAACTGATTAATACATACTACATTTTTTTATATTTATTATAAAGTTAGCCTGGTATCTCCAAAATGGCCACACAGTTGTAATGAAGAATTACCCTATTTTTCCACTTCTTTATAAGGAAGTAGAGAAATGCTAACCAAAAAGGTAGAATTCAAGATGCGTTGGAGAAGTGAAAGCCAAAAATCACATAACAGCTCTTTTAGAAAAATAGACATTCAGAGATATATTTAAAAGTTGTTTCTGTATGTGTTTTAAGTTCAAAAAAGTGAGTCATTCTAAGCCTTTTCTTATTCTTCCAGCTTCTTCTGCCATCTCATTCGTCCTTGAGTTGTATCTACTCATACTCTCAAATGTTTTTTGAATTTGTCCCTTTCTCTATTTCATCTGACATCCCTGAAGTGATATGTTCAATCCATCCTCCACAAGGATTCCAGTGGGTTTCCTAAAAGTTAATCATGACCAGAAACAACATAAAGATGCCTATTCTTGCCACCTCTATTAAACATAGTGCTGGAAGTCTTACTCACAACAATCAGGCAAGAAAAGGAAAAAAGACATCCTGATAAGAAGCGATAAGTTAAATTGTTTCTGTTTGTGGACAACATGATCTTATATGTAGAAAACTCAAAAGGCTCTAGCAAAAATGCTGTTAAAACTAATAAACAAATTCAGTAAAGTTTCAGATATACAACCAGCATACAAAAATCAGTAGCATTTCTATACACTAAAAATGAACTACCCAGAAAAGAACCAAGAAAATAACTTCATTTATAATAGCTACAAAAGAATATGAAAGGAATAAATTTAAGAAAGAAGGTGAATGATCTGTACACGGAAAACTAAAACATTGATAAAAGAAATTACAGAAGACACAAGAAATAGGAAGATGTCCCATGTTCATGGATTGGAATGATTAATATTGTTAAAATGTTCATACTATCCAAAGTAGTCTATAGATCCAATGCAATGCCAATAAAAATTCTATTCACAGAAATAGAAAAATGATCCTAAAATCTGAATGGAACTACAAAAGATCCCAAATAGCCAAAGCAGTCTTGGCAAAAAGAATAAAGTTAAAGGCAGTATAGCTAACTTCAAAATAGACTATAAGATATAGTAATCAAAACAGCATGGTACTTGCATAAAAACAGGTACAGCAAATGGAACAGAATAAGCATCCCAGAAATAAATCCATGCATTTATGGTTATTTTTAACAAAAATACAAAGAACATGCAATAGGGAATGGATAGTATCTTCAGTAAATCACAATGGAAAAACAGAATATTCACAAGCAGAAGAATGAAATTTGACTCTTATCTCAGACCATACAAGAAACCAATCTCAAAATGGATTAAAGACTTAAACGTAAGACCTGAAACTGTAACAATGGTAGAAGAAAACATAAAGAAAAAAGGCAACCAATATTTTCAATATGACTGTAAAAGCATAAACAACAAAAGTAAAAAATAGACAAATGGGACTATGTCAAACTAAAAGGTTTCTTCCCAGCCAAGAAAACAATCAACAGAGTGACAAGATAACCTGTGGCATGGGACAGAATATTTATTTATTTTGAGAACATGGTATATGTACACAATTAAATACTATTCAGACTTTAAACAAAAAAATATATCTTTCCATTTCCAACAACATGGATACACGGGAGAACCTTGTGCTAAGTAAAATAAGCCAGGCACAGAAAGACAAATAGCACATGATTTCACTTACATGTGGGATTTTCAAAAGTGGAATTCATGGAAGTAGAGAGTAGAATGGTGGCTGCCAGGGGCTGGAGGTATAGTGAGTGGATTTGGGAGACATTGATCAAAAAATACATAATTTTGTTAAGAGAAATAAGTTAAAGAGATCTATTGTACAACATGGTGACTATTGTTATTAACAATGTATTGTGTCCCACACAGTGACCCTCCCATCTTCCTCCCTCCTTCCCTCTACTCTCCCATCCCCCACCTCCCACCATGTACTAGGTCATCAATTGTCCTCATATCAGAATTGAGTACAATGGATTCTTGCTTCTCTTTTCTTGTGGCGCTTTACTAAGAAGAATGTGTTCCACCTCTGTCCAGGTTAATACAAAAGATGTAAAGTCTCCATTTTTTCCCAGTGGCTGAATAGTGTTCCATGGTGTGTGTGTGTGTATGTGATGCCAGCCTGTTAATCCATTCCTGGATTGATGGGCATTTAGATTGTTTCCACAGTTTGGCAATTATAAGAGCTGAGATAAACAGTCTAGTGCAAATGTCTTTATGATAAAAGGATTTTTCTTCTTCTGGATAGATGCCCAGTAATGGGATTGCAGAATCAAATGGGAGGTCTAGTTTGAGTTCTTTGAGGATTCTTCATACTTCCTTCCAAAAAGGTTGTATTAATTTGCAGTCGCACCAGCAGCATAAAAGTGTTTATACGAGGGAATTTACCTAACAAATGCAATTAGTGTAACCTGGTTCTCCGTACCCTTAATGAATCCCCAACAATAAACAAAAAAACCCCTAAAAAACAATGTATTATATACTTGAAAATTAATGAAAGTAGATTTTGAGTGTTTCTCTATAAAAAGTAATGATAAATACATAAATATGTGACTTAATATATATATGTTAATATATATATTATGTTAATTAGATTTGAATTTGCCATTCCACAATGTATACATATTTCAAAATATTTTGTTGCCTAACATAAAAATGTACAATTTTTATCACTTAAAATATTAAAAATTAAATTAAAAGTTAACTCTGTTCACATAAATATTTAAAACTGTCAATAAGCCCATTTTCAAGACAATAAAATTTAAATTTTTTTACATGTCATATAAGGGCCTTCAAAATTTGGCCTACTCATCTCTTATCCTTATTTTTTCTTCTCACTACTCTATTGTCTTATCATGTCCTTTCCCCTGAAATACTTGCAATTTTTTAAATGAGTCACACAATTGCTACGTTTGCATGTGTGGAATGTCCTCTCCTTCATGGTCTTGAGAAAGACTTACTTATGCTTAAAATTTGAGTTTGCCTCTCAACTCTCCTAGAAAATCTTTCCTGGCTTCCATAGCAAGATGGCCTTGTAGAGTGCCTTTCATTTTAACTATTACCTTCACTCAACTAATCTTACTGCTTTGTATATGCTCCTCTCTGCATGACTGTAGTCTCAATTCTATTTACCATTCTATTTCCAGCATTGAACCCATTGGCTAGTACTTTGGTGGCCATTTGTATATTTTTATTAACTAGCTGAATAACAGATTCACAATAACATCTACTTTAACGTGCATTTCCCCAGAGTCTCTCTCAGGCCCCCATCAGAGGGGGAGGAAAGTTTTCCAAGCTGTTGATGTTACTTCCCACACTTATCTCTCTGGAACACCTCGAGGCCCCAGTTGTGATTCAACTCTAATACGTTTCCCTTTGTATCTACCCATTTTTCTGTTCTTTAATTCTAGAAGTTCAGAAGATGAAGGAAAATGTGCCTGCTGTGGCACAGAAAATTGTAAGAAGATAGTCTCATGTGTGTGCATGGGTAGGTATGTACATACATGTGTGCCTGTTGCTCTATAACTTACTTTGTATGTATATTGTATTATTTCATAGTCAAAAGCCTTACACATAGAAAATTGGCAATGAAAATTCAATCATTTTTGACTAAATGATTGCTCTCTCCCACTGCATCCTTCCGTATACCCAGACCCGAAGACACACCAAATAACAGAGCATTCTTGGAAGAGCCATGGCCTTTTAATCCTCCAGTCCTCTACCCTTACATTGTTGCCTCTGCCTGGGAACATCCTTTCCTCTATTTTCCACCCACTCATCAATCCGAGCTAAAATCAAATGCCATCACTTTGGTGAGTGTCTTTTTGACCTGTCAAACAGGATAAACAACTTCTTCTTTCCCCTCCACATAGCTTACTGTCACTATTTTTATTTGGCATTGACTTTGGCCTGCCTTATACATGTATTATTAATATTAGTTTTTTCGAGTGTCTGCCTCTTCTACTGGCATTTTCCTTGAGGGCAGAGGACCTTTCTTCCTTTTGGTATCTTTCCAGAACTTGGCATGCTTGTTGGCACATAGAATATACCTAATAGATATTTGTAAAATTGAATTAAAATGAAATAAATTAATTGATAAAAGAATTCGCATATGAATTATTTTTGAACAAAGAAATATTTCAGATTGTGTAAAGATACTGAGAAGCTGGACTGGCTGTCAGCAGATTTGTGAGATGTCCAAACTTGAATATGGCACCTGTGAGTTCCTGTTCCTACCATTTCTGGTCTGCTCACCCCCAGCATCAATTGACAGTGCTGGGTCTCCACCCCTTCAAAGACTTGCTAAGGAGAATTTCCTAAGGTCCTTTGGAAAAAAAGCTTAATGTGTAATCCTTCCAAGAGTAGTTGCATTTTAATTAGAACTCTTGAAGGACATTTAACCTGAAAATAACCAAAGGAATAAATAATGGTAGAAATACAGACATCTTGATGATTGGTAGGGGAGGATAGTGAATCAGAGGTGAGCATTCAGAGTGTCTCTCGAAGCACAAAATAGCAGCAGCTGTTGCCTTACTTTTTGTCTGAGATGACTGTATTTGGATTTGAGCGTGAATAAAACAAAGATTTCTAAAAACAAAATGTTAAGGGGATGATGTAATAGTTAAATTTTAATCCTTGTCAAAAAATCACTAGGGCTTTCTTCAGAACAGAAAGCAATTCTTAGAGTAGTGTGAGCATTTAAATGTAGACTCCTATTATTTTAATCCAGCATAATTGATGGAGAAATAAATGAGAGCCAGGACATACTGTCAACTTGCAGAAAGCTATCAGGTGAACATTATTAGTTTCTCCCTGACTTTGGTCCATTACACACCTGCTTTGCTGGTCCCCCAAAGGAGCACTAAAGCTGAAGGGATGAGTAGGGAATTGCTGATATTTATCAGACAGAAGCAAGTTAAAATGGAAAGAAGGCAAAGTTAAAGTAGTAAACCATGTGGAGCTTACCAGACGTCTTTCCTCCAGGAAATATAACATATAATACCCTTTAAAAATCTCATTTCATTAACCTCTACCAAATTGTGTGTATGTGTTTTTGTAGATACCCATAGTTTTAAATAGATGTACATGTCAGAATATATTAATGACTATACTGAGTAATTGGTGCCAAAGACTTGATTCTTTAGTATTCACCTTAGAAAATAGCCATTGACCAGGTCAAGGCTAAGAGAAGCCTGCTCAAAGCAGATAGGAAGAGAGGACGAAATAAGCAGAGGACAGGTTCAATTATTCTGCTTCTATGGGTTGTCAGGTAAGATTAAATCCTCTGATCTTTTATGTTCAACAAGCAATTTCTTCATAGACACTTGCTTTGTAGTTGCCTCATCAGGGTTCCCCCCCCCCACCTTTATATTCTATGTGTACAGATTGGAGAGATCAGACAGAACATCTACAAGTCTATTATTCCAATCATTAGCTAATTTGGTCAAAATAACGAAGAAATAAAAATTCTCTTTGGTGGTATCCAATCTTCCCATTAAGGATTGCCTCCTACATCTGAGGTCTCCTTTAAAACTGAAAGTCCATAAGGAAAGACATGAATGTATTAGAGTGAGATTTCAGACAGCAGGAAGGAGGCGGGCAGACAGTACAGGAGCCACATAATTAGAGTGAGATGGTCCAGCTGCTAGGAAGAGATTAACCAAAATACAAATTTGGAAAGCCGTTATGACTTACAAACCACAGTGTATGTGTGACACCAGAATCACTTCCTTGGTCACTGGTTTTGTTGTCAGCAAACCTCAGGATTCTTTTTCTTTTGATGTTTTTGCAGCAAAAGAAAATAGTACTCCCACAAAGTATGTTAATAATGTAAATGGACTCTATAAAAAATGTTAAAAGAATCTCAAACAGGGAAAACAGGGATATTAGCAAATAATTATTTACACTGTTAAGGGGAAAAATAAAAGTAAAATTACTACGCCTATGTGACAATAGCATCAAATTCAGCATTTCTGAACATGAGACAAACCATACTATTGTCATCTAAGCAAATAGTGGAATGGTCTGGATAAGACTTAGACTTTATGATCAATACTTGTTTTACATAACAGAGAAAATAAAAGCTTTTCCAAATTCAACAGAAGCTCCTGCTACTTTCCTCCGTTATCTTACTGAAGAATATGAAACATATTTATATTGATGACTAGAATTTCTGAATGTCATTGTTCACCTTTTTGAATTCTCACTGTGTTTTAATCTGCTGGTGGAAAGAAAGCCTTCATCCAATGCAGTGCCTAGACAACAGTTCACAAGGATTTGAAAAATGGTCAAAGTTGTGAAAAAGTATTTTTCCAAATTGTTGGGATGGCTCACTTACCCAATTTCCATCTAAACTGAATCAACCAATTCTTTTATAAGAATAGAAAAAGTTGGTCTGATTTTTTACTGTTGTCTGAATTCTTGTACTTGTTCTCTGGCTAGTTTACGAGTTAAAGCATTGACTAGTACTATACGGGGGTGTCTACAAAACCCCAAAGTCTCCATATATAGTGAAAATTTTATAAAGAGGTGGCCAACATATACAGAATATTTTGTAAATATTTCATAAATTTTTGTGATGAACATATTATAAATAAAGGTATATTTAGCTAGAATTTCCCATTTTCCTAAGTATGGAGGCTTCAGGGGCTACTTTGGGGACACTCTGTATGATGACAGAACCTCAAGCAGGCATGAAATGGTTGCCCAGCAAATCTCCGCAAGGCTGAATAAGGCACGCTTTCAACGCCATCCAACAGTTGCGTGGGGACGTGTGTGTGGTAGGGCCAAGGTTAGGGTGAGGGACAATGAAAATAAGCAAACTAAAAGCAAGAAATTGAGAAAGTACTTAGAGAGTTTTCCAGGCTACCTGGATCCTCAAATACATCCTTTGGATCCTTAAAGACAAGGTCTACAAACTCCTGCAGTGCTGGGGCTGCAGCGGGTTTCTATCAAAGACTTTTCACGGCAGATGTTAGCCGGGCATGTTGACAGTGGAGCAGCATTTTGTAGGTTGGTGAGACAGCTGGCAGGAGCAGGACAGTAGACACACAGATGACTAATCCTCTCTGTAGGAAGCATGAGGTCTATGAGTGCTCAGAACTGAACTTTAAGCAACTGAAGACAAGAGTGAGAATTTTTAGATTTAGATGCTTACTGATGATATGAGAAAAGTGCAGTACATTGTAGAGTAGCATTGGGGGTGGAAGCAGGGAAATCCCCAGGGTCCACGTACACAAAAGTATATGTAATGCCGAGAATGCTTATGATGATATTAAGTGCTCTCAGAATCAGAGACTAAGGCCCTCGACTGAAGACAGAAAGCACTGAGCTGTGAGCATTGTAAGTTAGTTCGGAGACTCTCCCTTTCATGGGCCAGCACCAGCCCCAACCAGGGTGTGTGGAAGAGACGATGGTTTAGCAGACCTGCCCCTGCTTCCACTCCTCACTCCTGCCTTCATTTTCACTCTGGGAGATATGAGGAGGTGGCTGACAGGAGGATGCTAAGGGCAGTCCAACATTAATGATGAAAACATATTCCTTTTCCTAAGTTCCCTGAGGGTAGTGGGGGGAACCATGTGAGGGAGGCCCTCAAAGAATCACTTCTATGGACACAGAAATACTGACGTTTGTTTCTCTAGCAGCCTGCCTGTCTGTTTGGTCCTGGAGCTTGCTTATTGCCCACTTTCCATCAGAACTGGGAGACACAGTGTGGGGTTGGATGGCTCCCTAAGTTCCCCATGTTCCAGAGATACAGAAGATAGGTATTGCCAATGCTTGCAGTCTCCAGGGCTGGGGGTTGCTGAAGATGTATATATTGGGGAAAAAATATAAAAAATGTCAAGGAGGCCTAGAGAATAAAGAATGTGTGATGCTGACAGCTGGGGATTAGCTAGTGGCTGCCAACAAACTTCTCCAGGAGTTGCCAATTCCCAGAAATTCTGCTAATGGCAGGACTGATTGGCGGTGCCAATTCCAGCCTTTGTGTACAAGGCCCATGGACCACAGATCAGGCTTATGGACAGTCAATGGGACACCTGAAACAAAGTATGACAGTATGCCACTTAGAAATGTTTTCTGCTACAAGGAATATGAGGCCTACTTTTCAGTGGCCTTAACAAATAGGGATTTATTTTTCCTATATAACAAGATGTCTGGTGGGAAGTTGCTACTGGTCTTGGTTCTGTGTCTCCCAGCCTTTCCCTGAGAGCTACAGGAGGCTGTCCCAGCTCCAGTAATCAAATGTACATCTAAGGAAGGAAGAAGTCGAGGGATGGGAGAGAAGAGCCAAATCTACTTTTGTTAGAAAATAGAAGCATTTTCAGAAGCTACATAGTAAATTTCTACTTACTTCTCCTAAGCCAGAACTGGGTTGGCAGACACTGTAGCTGCAAGGGAGGTAGGGGAAATTTTGGCTTCTTTAACCTTTACAGCAGAGAAATAGCTTTCCAACAGCATGTAAGACTAGAAGCCACATTAAAGGAAGCCAATATGTTGCAGCTCCCTCATTCTGCACCCCTACCCCAAGCAGGGGAGAAATGAGTAGAGAGGGGTGAGAGGTAAGGGTAAGCCCAGAACCTCACTCACCCACCAGGACCCCAGATACATGCATTTGGCCTGTGCTGGCAGCAGGCAGGAGGTGGTGATGGGGAGAGGAAGAGAAGAATCTTTAAGCTGCACATATATTTAATATAGTTATAAAATGAACATTTTAGAGTCTTAAAGAATAAAAATGAGACCATTCTACTAATTGAAAGAGACAAACAAAGAAATGCAATTGGATAAGAGGTTGTTAAGGGAATCTTCTACCAGCTAGAAAGAAGGCTTTGACTGAATACAGTCAGTAGCAGTTATTAGTAGAATAAAATCATTTTATTCCCATGCAACTAACAAATTCAGAAACCTCACTAAATTAGTTACACTGAAGTTAACTGTTTATTAAGTAAAGGATCCCCGTAGGTAGATTCAGACTATTTCAGCTAAACTTCTTTTGTCTTACAAACTTCTGCACATTTGGAAGTCATACCTCATTAAAATACACGCAACTGATTTTGTGAGATTCTCAGATGGGTTGCTAAATAATCAAACTTTACATGCTTTGTAAAGTTGCGTATAAATAGAGCTGGGTTCTATTTGGGTATATTATATACTTTATAAGTACTAGAGAAAACATTACTGCCAACTCATGTCTTTCTCCAAACTAACTCTGGGGGAATTATTTCCACTTCCCCACCCCCCGCCTTTGATAAGTTCAACATATTGTTTAACTGTAGTAGTCAATCATTTCCACCTGTGACCCTACACACCTTGGCACATCCTTCTTCAAAGAAGTGGATGTGCTCTTTCAAGTCTAAACTCCTACTCAATAAGAAATTGCTTTCCAACTTTCAGATCTGATCCAGTTAATTAAGGACAGCTACTGGGATTGTGTTTGTCACGCAGTCCATGGAAACTTTAGACCCTTCTAATATTCGAAAGGAGAAATAAACTGAATTGACCTAGAATAGTTGATATTTGTGATATTCAACTTCACAAACATTTATAGCGTGTCTATGTACAGGGACTATCCCATGCGTTCAGGACACAAATAAGAGAGGGTGTGCCCTGTCCTTGAGAAACTAAAAATTTATCTCTGATTATGCTAGTAGCAGTACACACTAATATCTATAACATATTGTGATAATTACCATGATGAAAATATTTATAAAGGGCTATGGAAACACCAATAAGGGAATGTGACACCGGTGTAAAATGTATTGTTTATTTATGAAGGAAAAAAATCAATTAAATGAGTTGATCAAGGTCTCAAAGTCAGTAAAATTCTTCCCTGTGTTGGAGAGAGCACTGTGTCCTTCTAAGCATGAAAGGAAGAAAGCCATTCCTCACCCACTCAAGAAAGGATTCACAGCCCAGGTGCTGGCTGCCTCTGCAGAGACCTGCAGAGAACTTTCTTATACTGCATCAGGAATAGCAGAAGGAAACAGCTGGAAGCTGAGGGGCAAATATCAGCAGCCCTGGTGTGATCGAAAAGAATTGCCAAGAATAGAAGGTACACTCCTTCTCTCCCCAGCAGCGTCTCTTTGCATGGTTACACGCTAAGTCTTAAAACAACAAGTAATAAGAGTTACATCAGGAGAGGGCCCCCATGTCCTTGTGTAAGTCTGGCACTGTACAATGGAATTAGCATACATTTTTTCCAAATTTCATAACAATCCCATCATTGACAATATTACGTCCATTTAACAGATGATAAAACCATAAAATAGAGGAAATTATCCATAAGTGGAGGATTCAGGAGTTGAATTTAGTTTTGTTTGACTTCAGTGCCTGTACTCTTCTCACTGTGCCAGGGAGAAGATGAGGCCACTCCTGATACCTCAATTTCAAGTGCAAGGACTATTTATTCCAAATCTTCAAAGTATGATGTTGGTATTTTAATGGGGATTGCATCAAATCTGTAGATTGCTTTGGGAAATACAGACATTTTAAGAATGCTGATTGTTCCCAGCCAAGAGCATGTTATGTTACTGTCTGCTGCTTTTTCTCTTCCTAGGGTTGTTTGTTACTGTCTACTGCTATTTCTTTTCTAAGCGTTTCATCATGCTCTTTGTAGAGGTCCTTCATTTCTTTTGTTAGGTACATTCCTAGATATTTCATTTTCTTTGAAGCTACCGTGCAGGGAATTGTGCCTTTGATTAGCTTCTTAACTTGGCTGTTATTGGCATATACAAAGGCTACTGATTTATGGACATTGATTTTATATCCTGAGACATTACTGTATTTTGCAATCACATCCAGGAGTCTTGTGATTGAGTCTTTGGCGTTCTCTAAGTATAAGATCATATCATTAGCAAAGAGTGAAATAGTTCTTTGTCTTGCATGGAACCAGAAAAAATACTCAAATAGCAAAGGCAATTCTTAATAATAAAAACAAATTTGGGGGCATCAGATCTTTGATAAACCAAACAAAAGCATACACTGGGTGGAAAAATCCTATTTAATAAATGGTGCTGGGAGAATTGGATAACCACATGCAAAAGATTGAAATTGGACCCACACTTCTCACCACTTACAAAAATTGATTCAAGATGGATAAAAGATTTAAATCTAAGGCACGAAATGATAAAAATCCTAGAAGAAAGTGTGGGAAAAACCTTTGAAGACATTGACCTGGGGAAAGATTTTATGAAGAAGACATCTACGGCAATTGCAACAACAAAAATAAACAAATGGAACTTAATTAAACTGAGACCCTTCTGCACAGCTAAGGACACAACTACCAAAGTAAATAGACAACCTTCAGAATGGGAAAAGGTATTTGCATATTATGAAAGTGACAAAGGCTTGATAACTGAGATCTATAAAGAACTCAAATTAATCAACAAAATAATAGCTAACCATCCCATCTATCGCTGGGCAAGAGACATGAACAGAACCTTCTTTAAGAAAGACAGATGAATGGTTAAAAAATTTATGTCCCTAATCATCAGAGAAATGCAAATCAAAACCACCCTGACATATCACCTAACCCCAGTAAGATTAGCCCACATCACAAAGTCCTCAAGCTGCCGATGCTGGTGTGGATGTGGAGAGAGGGGAACACTTTTACACTGCTGATAAGACTGCAAACTAATACAGTCTTCCTGAAAAGTAGCATGAAGAAACCTCAAAGAACTCAAATTAGATTTCCTACTTGACCCTGCTATCCAACTATGAGGCAACTACCTGGGGTGGGAGGGGGGAGGAATCTTTTTATCATAAAGACATTCACACTAGACTGTTTATTGCAGCTCAATTTACAATAACCAAAATGTAAAAGTAATCTAAATGCTCATCAGCTCAGGAACAGATTAACAAGCTGTGGTATATGTATACCATGGAATACCATTCACCCATAAAAAAGATGGTGACTTCACATCTTTTGTAATATCCTGGATGGAACTGAAACACATTCTTCTAGTAAAGTATCTCAAGAGTGGAAAAAGCATCCAATGTACTCAACACTAATACGAAGCCAGTAGACAATCTAATGCATACCCACATAGGAGAAAAACTCATTTCAGTTCAAGTTGGGGGAAGGATAAATAGGAAGGCAGAGAAGGGATGGGGGGCTCCCACTGAATGGGCATGGTGTGGGGGTGGTTGGCATACCTTTTGAGAGCAGGACATAACCACAAGAGGGACTCTACCTAACAAAATCAAATATTTTGACCCACAAAATATATTTTGGTTATTTGTACCCACACTGTGATCTGAAATTAAAAAAAAAAAATGCAAGGAAAGACATCCTTCCCTGTGTCTCTTTGTAGCTGTTCATCAGAAATTTAAACTAAGAGGCCACTCTCCTTTTGTTGTTTAGACCTTGATGTCCTAGGTCAGGGGTGAAATCAGTGTTAGAGTTCAAACACTGTTCTAGATTAGAAAATACTCTTCTTTCCATTGCCGCCAATTGATTTTTCCCCTCCCAAGTCTGATTTTGATTTTGCTAGTAAACATTGTTTCCATCTCCACCCTCACCAGCAAACACAGCTGGTTTGGGCTGTCAGAAATTCAGAAAAAAACCTCCTGCAATAATTTAAAGTATATGAAAACAATCAGAATGAAAGGAGGAAAGAATGTTTAAATAGATAGCATCTTAAAATGCAGATTTGACTTTGCTTGCATGTTTTGGAAGCCAATAAGAGTTCAAAAGGATAGGTATTTTTAGGGTGATTCTCATACACTTGTTCTAAATAGAAATGTTCCAAGTGAAGGATAAAGTCAGCAAAGTGAATATTCGATTGCTGTGTTTTCTGGTATTTTACAACAAAGCAGCATGTCTTCAAGTCACCAGTTGGCTACCAGCTGACCTTACCTAGGTCCCTTTCTCTCTCTGACTTTTGAATTTAATATTAAACGCTAGTCTAGATGATTGAATTCTAATTCAACACTCCATCCTCATTTTTTACATTTATAAATCATGGAACCACTATTTTTAAAAAGTGCAGTGATTGTTTTCTTGAAACCCTTGCTTGTTAGAGCTATTATGGGGTTTAAAACCATAGGTAAATGGAGCCACAGGCTATATGTGACAGAATTGTGAGGAGAATCAATTTAACTCAATAATTTTGAAGGTAAGGAATTTTTAAAACATACTTATTAAAATATAATTGACATCCAATAAATTGCACTTGTTTCAAGTACATATTTTTTTTGATTTTGAAAAATACATACATCTGTGAAACATATCCATAAGACAAGTTTTCTCATGCCCCCTGTAATCTCTCTCCCTCATCCTTCAGTACCTCCATCCCATCTGAACTTTCTGTCACTGTAGATTAGCTTATATTTCCTAAGATTTCATGTAAATGGAGTCATACAGCATGGATGCTTTTTTGCCTACCTTCTTTCACTTAGAAAAATTATTCTGAGGTCTATCTACATTGCTACATCTGTCAATAAATCAACCCTTTTTTATTGCTGAGAAATATTCCATGATATGGATATGCCATGATGTGTTTTTTCATCTGCTGATAGACCCTGGTATTGTTTCTGTTCCTCAGAGCTTTTCCACACCTACCTCCATGGGATGTTAACCACCTCTGTCAGATTTTTATGGGTTTTCCAGTCATGGTAGAACTGTGATGGTTGTGAGACTGGAGGTGGGATGGTGAGGGTGGGAGAGCCTCAGTTACAATATCCCAGTTGGTGTAACTGTTCTGAACTGTGATTCAATAACCTTTCTTGAACAAATATATCTCCACTTGTTGTATGCCAGAGGTCTTGAAATGGTTGCTTTTTAGCAACCGTCTTTTTCAGTGTTATCACTGCTCCTTCAGGAGGAGACTTACCAATCTACTTACTTTGCTATTCCAGAAATCTTCTGATTTTTATTTTAGCATAATTTGTCTGACAAAGAGGATAGTCTCTACTTCTCAGAAACATTCCACCTAACAAGGAAAATGGAACGTATGTCCATAACTAAAAACACAAAGGCACTGTGTACATAAGTAACCACTCAGTTCTGCAGGTGGCTAGAGGAGGAAACCATTATTCTTTTCCAGAAAGAATTGAGAAAAGCATCAAAGAATTTGAGAGAGCCTTAGAGGACTGATAAGGTTTCAATAAGGTTTGAGAGAATGAGGATAGCAGTTGCAGTAGTTAAGCTGACCTGGGATTTCTTTATTATTTCTCACTTTCTATTTTTAAATTTTAAAAGTAGTACATGAATACATTTTCACTGCAAAAATATTTAAAGAATACAGTTGGTGATGTTAAAGCATCACTATTTCCCTCTCTTTCTCACCTCTCCCCCTTAGCTCCTTCCCATTCCTTTCCCCATCACTATTTCTAGGCCTTTTCCTATGCACCGATGTACATATATATGTAACAGTGGAGGCTGGAAAATTTAGAAAGAAGAGAGTTCATCTGTAGTTAATGAAATAAAAAAAAAAGAATTTCTTTTTATTGTTGGGGATTCATTGAGGGTACAAGAAATAGAAAAAGAATATTTCAAGATCTGGGTTGACACAAAGAATATTTGTAATAATCAATGACTTGTTTGGGGGTTTCTGGCTAATAACAATAGCAAAGAATTTACTACCCGAGTAAACCTAAGCAAGCTACTAAATTAAATAACTAAGGACTTCAGTTTATCAGTCAAGATAGGCGAGGCTATACTAGGGTGACAAGGAAGCCTCCAGAATGCCCAAGGCTTAATACAGTGAGAGCTGGTTTCTCCCTCATACAAAGTCCAGTAATCTTCCAGGCACTTTTCCCTAGCTGAGGATTTCTGTCCTTCCAACTGAGACAGGCAGAGAGGAGATGGGGCAAGACATTCTAAGCTTAGTCCTCATTTCTGCAAATTTCACTGGACAGAATTCAGTAGAAAATAGGTTCAAGGGGGGCTGGCAAATCAGCCTTCTTGAGTTCCCAAGGAAAGTATAAAATCTGTTAGTGAGTTTCGGTATTGTCGCTGCCATGCATTTCCTCCTCTGAGATGCACGGTCAACTAGATGAGGATTGCAGCCCTTCCAATTCTGCTCTTCTGTGACTATTGCATTCAATGAGAGAATCTGACCTCATTTTGGCATTCAAAAGAATTGAGTTTATTTTTAACCATAGTACTGTGTTCAATTGTTTATCTAGTTGTCTTTACATTGTGTGCCACATCAAGTGAAGATACTGAGTCATGCTTTTTCTTTCAAAATTCCTTCCAAAATTTCAAAAAGTAGTAAGAAAATATAGAAGCAGAGAAAAATTAACTTCTAAGCAATGGGATATGATTGACAAAGTCAAGGTTTCTGAATTTAATTCCTAACTCTGCTATTAATGATGAATGATGTTGGGTAAATCACTTATCTAAGTCTCTCTGGACCTAAGAAATTCACCATTCAGAAAAGAATCAGAGAGTAGCAATTGTAGAAGAAAAACAGTTCAATCGGAAGTCTGGAGCGGGGAAGTGGAAACTGGAGAATGAGGTATGGTGAAGGGAAGAAAGAATGAAAAGAGGGATTGGGACATTGTGAATAAGTTTAGAAAGCAATGTTTTTGCTTTTGTTTTTTTAAGGCAAGCATGAAACAAAGTTTACTGAGGAATGGAAAGATAGGCTTACAGAATAAGAAAGCTTACAAAGCAAAGTAATGTGTTTTTTATTTTGGAAAAATTTTAGATTTATAGCAAGGTTATAAAGATTGCACATAGGATTCTTGTGTACCTCTTCCCCAGGTCCCCTCTCTGATGACATCTTACCCACCATAGTGCATTTGTTTGTCTATGTACATCTGCTCAGTGTCTGACATTAGTACATTGTTGTTAGCCAAACTCCAGACTTTATCGGAAACTATAACCTGTTGATAGTTGTCAATCCAGTTGACTGAGCTAGGTGAGTAATAGAAGTTTGTTTGTTTGTTGAGACAGGGTCTGACTTTGTCACCCTTGGCAGAGTGCCATGGCATCATAGCTCACAGCAACCTCAAACTCCTGGGCTCAAGCCATTTTCTTGCATCAGCCTCCTAAGTAGCTGGGACTATAGGTGCCCACCACAATGCCTGGCTATTTTTAGAGACGGGGTCTCACTCTTGCTCAAACTGATCTGGAACTCCTGAGCTCAAGTGATCCACCAGCCTCACCCTCCCAGAGTGCTAAGATTACAGGCACGAGCTACCGTACCCAGCCCAGTAATAGAAGTTTAAACTCTGATCTCTGCCTCCATGTGCCTTCACGTCTTTAATTAACTTATGGCTCACTGACTCAGTTCCAAAAATATGTTATAATGCAGAGTCATCACAGAGGCTGTCCTGGTCCTCAGGATGACACATATCTGCGTCCTGATGAACAGATGTTCTGGAAATAACTCTTTTATCTGACCCTTCATAGGAAAGTCTTCTCGTGATAGCAGGGTGAGGTGATTCAGTAAAGAGAGTGCTATTATTTTATTTTTCTTTAACTTAGTGAAAGACCAGCAGGCAAAAAGCAATTACCTTTAACAATATAAAGCATATTGCAGAAGGCCCAGAAAGAGCAGGAATTTTTGCCTTTTCCACATTGTACATAATTAGTAAGGAAGGCATCATAAGACAAAGCTTAGTATAGCAGCCTCCTCCAGAACACCCCATGAGAACACGAACATCATTCTTGAAGTCTGACCTCTTTGTAGTTGTCTTCAAATGGAAGTCTACAGGATGAGTTTGGAAATGGAGTATATCCAGTCATTCCAATGACTCTTGGCATTTAATGGGTAGGGAAGGGGGTGAAAAACGTGAAGCACCTAAAACTGTCAGGGCAATCCCGCACAATAGAAAATTGTCCTGTCTGGGTATCAAGCAAAATCACCTGTCAGGAAAACAACTGTATCTTTGGGACATCCATAAGGCAGATGCTAAGAATTCATAAGCAGCTTTCCTAGCATTCAGCCTCTCCCATTTAGGACTAGCTATGCAGGAGAATACTAATTGTCAGAAATGCAATGCCATTTTTGTGTGTACTTCCTTCTTGGGCATGGAGGAAGAAAGGAGGCAAATTTCTGGGAACTATAAACCACAGTAACATAAATAAGAATAGCCATAAATACATACACGCATTCCATAAATGGTTTTCTTTCTTTTGTGTAAGTGCTTAGCAGAAATAATTATACTCTGGTGCTTGCCAAGCTTCTTAATGCAGTAACAGTTGCAAGTCATTCTCTTAAATTAATAGAATCCTTTGGAGCAAATATCACTAAATATCATGAAAATGCTTCTCATTATTTTACATATTTTCTCTCTATATCTGTGTGTCTCAAAGGGCCCTAAAAGTTTCACCAGGAGCAGGAGGTCAGCACTTCAACATGTGTGCTTTTAAAAATGTTGGAAAATTCATGAATTAATTTGCCAACTAAACTATGTAATAAGATCCTGATTTATTCTTTTAGAGCACAGCTAATGGGCTACATTTTTCTTTTCTTTTTAGAAAGAGGCAAAAAAGAACTGCCATGATAACAAGAAGACTTTTGCCAATATTTAAGACTCAATTAAGGTCAAAATCTCAAACCTTGTTGACTTAAGTTCATGGAAAGTGGAGTTATAAAGAGGGGCAGAAATGGTCATTAAAAGTGTAATTTAAAATATATATATGTGTTTCCTCTCTCATAATAGCCTTTTTAATTGCGATCCTGTTTCTAACGCCCAGAAATCTAGCTATTTGTTTTCTACCCGTTGTACCATTCAAAGAGTTAGACTACATCTCGTTTTCTTATAAGAAACTAGGTATCGTAGCCTTTTACCACTCAAACTTTAGCAGACATCCTTTTGGCTCTGATATTTGTTACCTTTGCAGGGGCAGGGCAGGGCAGATATTTCTATTTCCATGAACACACGCTAATTATGCTCCAGAAAGTAGAGACAACTGATAACCTTGACAAAATTTCAACAAAAAGAGAAACTCATGCAGTGAAATAGAAATTAGGCTCTGCTGAAATCTTTGCATATACTCAGCATGATTTTATATTTAGTTACTATATCTATAAACATTTCAAACACAGAGTAAACTGAGTTTTAATTTAGGATACTAAATGCTATGGAAACAGGAGCATCTTTTGGTTTGGTTATGGATGCAGAATCAGTTTCTAGAGTATGTGTATTAACTTCACCAAAAGATAGATTTCATACCTACATCTGATGAGGAAGAAGAACTTCTAACAAGGTCCATTGTATTAAGGATGGACACTCTTCTTCAAATAACATCCTTAAAAGATTCCAATTTCTGTCATGGAAAGTAGTTACCTATGACACACAAAGAGAAAATCATGTGGTCACTGACAATGGGTGAGTCATAAGGAGATAAAACAGTATTATTTTAATATCTGAGTTCTGTTCATCATTTTCTTTCTACTGTGATATTGTTGCAATTGGGAATGTCTTGGAACTGGGGCTCTTCGTGATAGAAGGAAACTCAGAGACCATTTAGGCCATTGCCTTTGCTTTGTAAATATAAAAGGTAAGGTCCAATAAGGTATGTCCAGTGAGTTAAAGTGTCTTGATCAAGACCATCCAAAGTGAAAGAATATCCTGACCATAAATTTGCTTCTTTAAAAAATTACATTTTTATTTTTTCTGGGACAAATTTAAAAAAAAAACAACTCCAAAAGAGAGCAGTGTTAGCATTTATGATCACTAAGGAGAAATTCCCTGTTGCTGGATTTTGATTTAGACCCTTAAAATAACTTAGAAGATAAATCTCAATTATTACTTTATTCCTATTGTATCTGTTGCAACTGAAGTAACTTTGCTAGATAAGTCTCACATGAGAAACCATAAACATTTTCACATTTTCATCAGATTATAATTAATTTTTCTTTTATTAGAGATGCACATGTTTCAAAGCTTCATACCTAAGATTCAAGACATAAGAGACCTCTACCTGACTGTTTAAGTTAAAATAAGATTTTCCCAATCCGATCTTCCATTACATTTTTCCTTATCTACCACATGTATAAAGAAATGATGACCAAAAAAAAGTGTTGAAAAGGAGAGAAACTGTCTTATTAGGCATCTACCCTAAGCATTTATAATGTATTTGTTAAGTATGGACTTATGTTATATAAAGTACAATAAAAAACAGCAAACTGTTCCTTCTTGGGTGGTTAACACTGCTTACAGAGGAAAAGAGATCGTATTTCTGTGGCCTCTGGTAAGGACTAGCAGCATAAACAAGTGTGTTGCAGAAAGGCATTTATCTCAGGGAAATAGTTATCATAACTCTTAATGAGAAGAAAGTTATTATGCTAAGATGAGTTCAGAGGTAAGAACTCTTTCCACTGGTAGCCCAACAGGATTTCATGACTTTTTTGACCTCAGCTATGAATACTATGGCTTCTAGCCATCTCTTCTGTTTTGGTCTAAGTGCACAGGTGGCAATACGAGAAATAAAACAGTTGGGGCACAAGTTAAGATGCCAGTGGCAGAATTTGAGCCACTGTGACCTAGGGAGTAGAGTAATCATAGCAGCACCACAGCATCTGTGAATTCAAGCCCATGGCGCTACTATCTCAGAAAGTGGAATTCAAGTTACCTCCCCCCAAATGTCAGATCTATCTTTTCCTTATGGATTTCCCACTTGTAAGAGAGGCTTCAACAGATCCAGCCAATTCTGTAGTGATGACAGAATCTGGGAGTCACACATTCTGAGTTCAGTTGACCTGGAAAAGTTGCACAATCAACATTCCTCTCCATTATAGCCATTTTCTCAGTTTACACTAAAGCAGTGAACTCACTGTCTCAACAATTTCTGTTTTATTTGGTTAATCTACCATTAAATGAATAATATCTCTGAAGTTCATGCTCAATAACTAATATGTATTATGGATTTAAAATGAGTTGGACATAATTCTGGCACTACTAAATTTCCTATGGGCATTTATCTTTGAAGTGGGTCTCACTATAGGATAGCTTATGAATATTGCTTATTAAACTACTATTTATAGAATGATTTTATTTATTTTCTAAGTTTTGTTTTACCCGTCCATGAAAGGACACTTTACTTAGTACCATACATTAAAAGGAAACAATAATTGGTGTAGTCTTTAAAAAGCAGGAGTCCCCATGTTCCAACGGCTTTGCATTGTACCCTAACACACTGCCACAGACCTGGGGGTGCGGGGTGGGGGGATACTGGGAGTGGAGACTTTGATGCTGCTCCTTTGGGCTGCTTCACAAGGAAATGTTTTGCAATCTGAAATTCTACTTTGCCATTTTCACAAGTTATTTAAAGCATTCCTTCTGCATAGTTGAGAATGATAAGGATTTGAGGGTGCCAAGAATTAGCTTAAGCTGACTGGGAGTGGATTCTTGTTTTGGAGTCCTCATAGTCTTTTGAGGAATGCTAAGAAACCATGTGGAATTTAGAGATTTTTCAAATTGTCATTTTATTTTCTTAAAGATCGTGTTTGACTTCAGTCAATTTTCTCTCATTTTGGAAAATAATGTATAAAAAAGTCCTGCCTTTGAATTCTCTCTCTTTTCTCTCCCCACCACTCCCTGTGCTGCTCTCCCCTCACCACCGTATTGGGGGTTGCTGTGACGATACAGAAGAAAGTAAAACCTCAAGCCAGTAAGTTGAGAGGCTGGCATTTATTATCAATATCAGGAAATATTTCTACCCAGGTGTATTTCTCCATGTTCCCCTCTGATGGCTGCTCCTAACATGATCCTTTTACCTGTGTACTTAAGGATTGTTTTCAGATAGCTCTCCTTCTGTTTACACGTCATCCTTTGCCGTCTACCTTCTTTATCTAGCTAATAGCAAATGTTTGCCTACTTGCACGGAATATTTCTCTAAGGAAATATTAGGGATGAGAAAGGAATCCTGATATCTTTTGCCCTGAATACCCAGTACATTCTCTCTTTTTTGATAGATACGACTACACATACATTTTAATTAATCCCAAACTGCATTCAAAGAGGGGTTTACATGTCATCAATTATTTTAAATGAGGGTTTTCTCTCCTACTTGAATGTTAAATCATCATCTGTGTTTCAGCATCTGTGGGAAATGTAGCTATAATTATTGTAAATAATATATTTCCCTAAGTATGAATTTGAGATGTGGTCAGTTTTGTTGACTATCTTCTTTGTTTTCCTTTTTTTTTTTTTTTTTTGCTCCCTCCAGCAGCTCAAAAAACATCAATTGTCTTACTGTGGGTATCTTCTAATGTACAGTCACAAAAAAAGATTGTGGAAATGACAGTGTTGTGTGTGATATATCTTTTTCTCTTGTGTTGACTTCCACATCAAAACAGCTAAGTTGGGAAGACAAAGGATGCTCCCCCAACTGCAGGCAACACAAAGCTCTTTTGTATTCTGACTCTTCTCTTTTTCTTACATCAGCATCAATAGGCATTTTGTGGGAAAGACTGAAGTGTCAGTCTTTCTGAGGAGCAATCAAGTCCAGTTTATTCTTTGGTCTGTAATTAAAGCCTCTTTCGGTGAGAAAAATAAACCAATACCCCAGCAGTCAAAGATAAACTATGGTGCTATTTTTAATCTATAGCAACCCTTTCAAGAGTATGAAGCCTTAGAGACTTGCTACAGTTGTGCATTCTTGTGCCAATAGAAAAAGATTCAAGGAAGACAATAGCTGGTAGTCTAACAGTATTAAAATTGGGTGTCTTCTTTTAAACACTGGTGTTTAAACAAACAGCGTTAGAAAGGAGTTGGACGAAAGTGGAGGATTTGATGAATGTGCTGCACCTCTTAAAATGTGGATGCAGTCCTTCCTTTCATTCCCCAAGGAAACACCAATCCCAATCTCGAATTCTGACTTTGCTATAGACTTGAGACTATCAGAAGGGAATGTCTAGGCAGGAAAGGGGAGGAGCTTCACGTATTAGCACTTGTCTAAGTCTTTCCATGATGGGGTCCCCAGAGCCAGCTTCTGCCTTAGCTGCCAGCCAGCTGCCTGCTGTGGGCCTCCTCCCTGAGCCTCAGGCTCCTCTTCCTGTCTTTGCCCCCTAGCTTCTTTCTCTTTTAGTTTCTAATACTGGGTAAGGGATTTCTCCATTCACTTCCTCTCCTCCATTACTCAATCATTTATATAATAAAAAAGTGCACTAAAAAGATTTTCTAAACCAAATTTAGGCTGTCTGCAAAGATTTGTGCAATCAAACCTATGACATTTTTAAATGGTAATACAGGTAAGTCTTTTCTCCTGATCTCCTGCATCGCTATGTATTGTTGTCCTGGTTATAGAAAATGCACATACGCATGTGAGCGTTTGTAAAGGATTTCCCAGGAGAAACATCACCCTTACCCCAAGACTTTAATCTGCTAATCCTCTCTTCCAGTGCTGTCCAATAGGTATATAATGCAAGCCACAAATGTGGCCCACATATGAAACTGTAAATTTTCTCCAGGCCACATTAAAAAGAGTAAAAAAAAAAAAAGGTGACTTTTAATAATTTATTTTTACTCAATCTAATATATCCCAAATATTATCATTTTAGCATGCACTCAATATTAAGAACACTATTAATGACATCTTTTTTCTATTTTTATATAAAGGTTTTGGAATTCAATGCATATCATACACTTTGAGCATACCTTATTTCTAGTTAGTTACATTTCAGTTGTAAGACAGCCACATAAGGCTGGGGGCTACTGTGCTGGACAGCGAGTTGCTAGATAGTCACATCATACTGGAGGCCACTGTCCCGGACAGCTCAGCTCTGCATTTTCCTGATATGCCAGTCTTTCCTTTACATTGACTGGGAGACTGAATATACAGAAGGACAATGGCCAGGCCATTTAGGAAGTAAACTCTGATCCACAAAAGAAGCTCAGTAAGCTAACTCAAAACTTCTGAAGCAACTTTTCCAGAATGATCAGGGCATGGTCAATAACCACCAGTTTCTCTACCCTTCCCCATCCCATCCTTCTATCTCAGGACCAACCCGAGAACGTCCATGTGCCCCCCAACATATGAGACACTCTCCTTCTGGAGCTCCCTCCAGCTACTCCCATCAGAGTGTACCTGGAGCCTTCTCCTTAGTTTACTATAAAGCTTTCCCATCCCCTGTTTGTCTTTGCCTTTATCAAACACAAGAGATGAGAGCTGACTACATGCTGTAGCCCTGCTCTAAATAAACAGTTTGCTACCATGTGGGTGTTCCTGGGCCATTTCTATAGGAATAGAGCTTCATTTTCAATGATGTGAAAATTCTCCCTTAAATTTGAAAACCCAATTATGTGAGCTCCTTATGTGAGCAGAGGAGAGGAAGGCTGGTGCAGGGAGGGTGCTCTTCACCGAGGTGAGATGAGGATAGAGCAGCTACCCTTTCCTGGAAACATACTTATTCAAGCTTTTCCAACAAACCACTTTTAGGTAGTGGCAGACAAATATTCACCAAGATTAAAGCAGAATGCGGCTTCATGCTGGTCGGGACCCAAGAAAATGGCCCTGTCTCATTTGTGCTCAGAGGACAACTGTCTTTCAGCACAGACAGGAAAGTAGGCCTTGATATTCCTGGGTTTGTCACAATCCATCTCCCACCCTGTCACCCCGGCCTGAAGAGACAGTTTAAAGTTTTCTGAAGGGGACTGGCTGGTGGCTGAGGATTTGAGGAGGAGCAGACAAGATGTCTGCCCAACGTGTGGGATTAGCACTTCATTTTTTGCTAAAACCAAAGTGGGGAGAAAGCCCAAAGGAAAAGCCACTTCTGTGGCTGCAAAAACAGTGGAGAAATATGTACATATGTTACCCAAAAAATCTAGAGAATGTTTGCAAGCCCAGCAGTGTAAATGTTATTTTTAAGGCTCTAATTAAAGAAACATTTAATCAAGGCAAATAGGAAAGAAAAACATTTTTTAGAGTTAAGTAAAAACATATCTATTTCTTATTAAATCTGAGGAAATTTTTCCCAAATAGTGAGTCTCTGCTTTGAATTTTGACCCATTAAAACTGAGTCAGACAATGAAGTGGCCAAAAACTCAAAACCCCCTGGCCATGAAATGGAAAGACTTCATCTTAAAAAAAAATAAGGTGAAATCCATTTTCATGGCTAGGCTTAGGTAGTCGTGAGGCTTTATAGAGAAAGCACATCCAATTATTTGCCAGACATTTCCAATCTGCGAGTCCCGGTCTATCTATCACCGTATTTACATTACAGCCACACCTTGAGATAAGGAGCCTCGGGAATTTGACAGGCCTAAATCCCTTCCTGCAGTTTATAACTCCCCCCACGCTCCACAGTAACTAGTTATCTGGTATTCTCCCATGCAAGCCGTTTAAAAATGTTAGATGAAATGCACTATTTGTCAGACTCTATTAAAAAGAAATTCCTTTCACTACAGTCCTGCTCTGAGATATTATTACATGGTGAGGATGTGCCATTCTGCCCTCTAAAAGATGTACAATGCAAATATCACCCAAAGAAGAAAATTACATCACCTCACTACGAAGATGAGCTTTACTTCATCAATCACTAATTGAGAAACTTAGCCGAATATTAATATAAATGTCATATCTCTGTCAGACAGGACACAGAGCGGTGGTTTTGATTTGGTCGTAACTTCCATCGCCTGTGAGCCTTGATGTCCGCTATCTTAGCCGTGCAGCAAGGGTCTTATCTAGGATGTGAATTTCATTGGAAAGCTGGCTGTCTTGAAAAGAAGTGAAGGGATGAGAAAGAAAAACTAGACTCAGAGGACTAACCACATTTTCATTCGTGAACAGTTCAGATTAACTCATAAACAACAGAAGCATTTTCATGGTCAGGCGATGGCACTCTGTCTGCGGTCGACATTTCTCATCCTTGGGAGGAAGCCTGCCCAGGCGGGGTGACTGCTTGCCTTAGCAGTGTGGTTACTAGAGCTGGTTCAAGGACACAGTGCTTGTTCAAGGACAGCTACACACAGAGCTAGATAATAGAGAGCCACTGAAGAAATTCATTAATAATAATTCCCTCCTTTTTCTGTTTTAGACTTTTGGTATCTGTCCTATACATTGAAATAGAAACACTTTCACAAAGTGATAACGAGACTAAAAGAAGTCTCTCCCTGATGCCACGTAGACACATAATAGAAAAGATATCAACTGGCTCTTCCTGCACGCACCTGTAATCAGGAGGCACAGGTAACCTTTCACATACTCCCCTTCTCTCTGCACTCCGCTCCTCTCTGACCACTACTATCCTGTGGAGGTGGATAGTCTAAGTCTCTCTAGAACCACATCATGTGTGACTTGATGTTACGTAAAATTAGATAATTTCACATTACATATTATAGGTCTATAATTTGATAGACTTACGGATTATACGTTTCTGATATTTTATCCAAAGTCATCTTCATGTATCAACTCAAATGATTTGTTACAAATCATTATCAATTTGTAATATATACTATGACTATTCCAAGTGACAGCAAGGGTCTTATCTAGGATATGTCTCATCTAGGCACAGAGTGGTTAAGAAACTTGCCCAAGATTTCTCTGCCAGTAAGTGTCCAAACCAAGTTTCAAATCCTATAGTTTGGCCTCAGACACTGAGCTTTTTAACCACCCATAGACAATATTGCCAACAGAGGGCCCAGCATTTGTTTTTCTTATCTCTTTGTTCCCAGCACCTAGCAGGTCTACAATGTACCATGACTGAATAAAAGTCTGTTGAATTGGGGATGACGTGAGGTAGAGTCTGTCTGCTGTCCTCATCGTGCGGGGTGCAGGTGCTTGGCTGATGTGACCCCTAGAGCTTAGTAAGTGCCACGTCCTCCAGCAGCCTGACTCTTACATCATCTCTATTCCTCGGACCTGGGATCCTCTTTCTTTCCAGTCTAGTCCTTCCTGGGATTAGCAGTAAAGCAGAGGTGACAGCAGCACTGTGATCATATCTCTGGCTTCTAATCTTCTTTTCACTCTGATACCAACTTATCTCTTCCTATACCACTTTCCATTTGTAAATGTGAAACCTCTATGTATTAAACAATGAAAAAAAAAAACATGATCAGCTCTTTATACCAAATTACACAGCAAAGGGGCTGATTTAGGAAAATCTTCCTTGTAGAGGTCAGTTTAATTTCTACTCAGTCAGGACCTTTGGGAAGGTCAGTGGCTAAAGAAATCATTGTGATCTTGGCACAATCATACTCCCAGACTTAATCTCCACTCAAAGGAATAAGTCAATTCCTTTTGCCTCATAACATTCTAATCTCATCTAGGGAACTAAAATGCTTTTAATCTTCCATGGTATTCTTATTTGGGAAACCAACTGATTCAAAAGTTATAGGCACATACCTTCTATATGTACCTAATTATGACTGAGTGCTAATAGCTTCAACATTGGGGAAGCCAATCAACTTTCTGGGGTGAGTATTCGGATTGCCTAGAAGTCAAGCCCTTTCTCCTAATCAGAAGACCAATATGGAATGAAGACAGGGGGTATTAACTGAGCCTTGGGCTCCATCACAGATAAATAAATGAATCCTGAGCACCCAGGATAGTTGCTGGTGAGGACACACAATGGATAAGTCTCCTGTCTCAAGGAAATCATAATCTATCAGAGAAGATGGACTCTCTCAACCTGTTACTCACTATCATAGAGTCTGTGCAACATGTTGCATGAATAAACACAGCAGAATGGTGTCTACATAATTTTCAGGGTCCAGTGCAAAATGAAAATGCAAGAATCCTTGCTCATAAATTATTAAGAATTTTGAAATGTGTTAAACCAAATGTATAGCCCTTGGGTTACACCCCCATGAAGCCAGCCATGCACATACAGAAGAGGTAATGAGATCAGGCTGGGGGAGGGGCACTTTCTTTTCTTTAAAAGAAAATGACGCTAACGTGGTTCTTCTAGCATGTCTGGGAGTTTGGCACATGAAGAAGAAAGGGATAACATTCTGGGCAAGAAAGGAGAGCTAACAAAATAAGAAAACAAGATGTGCGAGTGAGAGCAGACTGTGGGTCTGTTTGGGGTTGACAAACTGTGTGGCCAGTGTGCAGAGTCCTGGACTGAGGGATCCCAGGAGACACACCTACAGAGGGAAGGTGGGGCCGGGGGGAGGGGGACTTAGTGAAATGAAACCATGGAAGAAGATGATCAACCACAGTTTGATTATCGTTTCATTACTTACTGCCTGTGAGCGCCTGAATAAGCGGCAACATCCCTAAGCTTCAGCTTTGTCAGTTGGTGATTGGAGAGTTCTATTTAGCTCAGCCATTACTTAGCATGAGACCTTGAATAAGTCACCACCTCCATATGCAAAATGAGGGAGTAGGGCCAGATGTGTGGTTTTCAACGTGCTTCCGAGGAGGAAGCTCCTAAAGGGATCTGAAAGAGATGGGAGAAAATAGGGGAAAGCCTGAGACTTCAGCCCTTCTTGCCGCCATGCATTTTAAACTAGAGAAACTTCCTTTTTATCAATGTTATGTATATGTGGGTGAATATGTATGTTTACACATACACACATATCCATATGCCTCAGTATACATGATATGTGTCATGTGCAGCATATGCCATGTCATATGTGTACATATGTATATATACGCTATACACATATGTTATAGATGGTGTTGTAATATATAGTGTATTATAACATATAATTATTATGTATTATTTATTCAGAAAAGTATCTCAGTTTTCACATCTGTAAAAATGGGGATATAATAGTCCCTAATCTGTAAGTTAGTGTGAATATCAAATGTCTAAACTATAGGTAGCATATTTTATTTAAAAGTGCCAAGCATAGAGTAAACATTGCAAAGTCTTAGCATATGCTTTTTTTTTTTTTTTTGAGACTGAGTCTCACTGTCACCCTGGATAGAGTACCGTGGTTTCATAGCTCACAGCAACTTCAAACTCTTGAGCTTAAGTGATCCTCTTGCCTGAGCTTCCCAAGTAGCTGGGACTATAGGAGCTTGTCATAATCTACAATGCTCAGCTAATTTATAATTTCTTTTTTTTTAGTAGAGACAAGGGTCTCACTCTTCGTCAGGCTGGTATCTGAACTTCTGAGCTTCTGAGGGCAGGCAATTCCCCCATTCTCCCCTTCCTCTGATTAGTGGATGCTAGGATTACAGAGTGAGCCACCCAGACTGCTAGAATTACAGGCACCTCATCCAACCTATTTATACTTTTTTATGAGCCCAAAGCTAAACTCAAGAAGTCAGGAATATGTATTTCTTTTGTTCCCTACCATTTTCGTATACCAGTGCTGGAACTGAGTGGACAGGGTATTTGCTGAATATATGAATGGACAGGGTCTTCTGTGCACTGATTTCTAGGTTGATGTTGGATTTAAAAAACACACACAGAGGTTAAAAAAAAACACACACTCAGGCCAGCCCTAGTGGGCATTAAGCATATAAACACACAAATAAGGATCAACTGGGATTTGTGCTAAGTGTTTCATTAGGATTACAGATATAACTTCATTTGAAGACATAGTTTCCTCCCTGCTAACAGTTTAAAACTTGTAGGAGTGAATGGTCCTAAATGTCCCTCAAAGTTGTGAATTGTTAGTTTTTTTTTTTTTAATGTATGAGGAGTCAGACAGACTGTGGAAAGGAAAAAGGTCTCATCAGACATTAGAGACTGACCTGGCTAAGGCTTTGGGCCACACTCCAAAGATAGAAAGTCAGAATGCTTCTGTGCTACGGAAATGACTTTTCCTGAATATCCGTCTATATTCCTTCTGTGTTCACCCTAGGAAGTGAAGAAGGAAGAAGGGATGGGCCCTGTGCCTGAGGAACTTGCCATGGATTGGAAAGGACAGAATTAAAACACATTGATGAAATAGCAGCAGAATCATTCCACCACCTGTGGCCGCCATTAGCAAAGATACCCCCAAGGGAACAGTGAGAATGGATTGGACCAAACTGTCTCTGTGAAGTTTAAGAAACATGGTTTATAGCAGAGGAGGAGGAGATTTCAAGGTAGCTGAAAATGAGCAAGAACCAATTGGTTAAGTGGCAAGACTTGGTTGCTTGAGGCTGAGGACATGAACAGGTGTTAGGGTGAGTCAGGTAGGTTAGGAGAGATCACAGCAGAAAGCCAGCAGTCAGAGGAGGGCAACTGAGAAGTTAGTAAGTGCATCCCAGACATTTCCTGTTACTCAGATGACTGAGCATTTTCATAGTAACAGCATTTCTTTGAACCCACAAGGCCTAACCATATAACTAAATCCATTTGTCAATAGCTATGCTGCAGTAATCATTTAAACCTACAAGGGCAAGAAGAAGTAACACCAAGACTCCCAGGGCAGTCATAATTCACCCGCACTGCTCATACATGTTCATTTGGTTTCTAAGTGGATTGCTTATTTTATGGCATGTGCAGTATGTAAGAGGTTTTCTTAAAATTAGTTTAAATTGTCCTTAATCAGAAATATGTCGTGCAACAGTCTTTTTCTCCAAATGAGTATTTCACTCAGTGGCACACAGCCTGTGTCATTAAGCCCAAAATTAAAGAAGATAAAACAATTAACATTTTTCATTTCTACTGGTTCTGTTTTGCTGCTCCTACATTTGGGGGAGGGGGAAGACTTTAGCTTCTCGGGGAATCATTTGAGTAATGTTATCATTCTAACAATTTGGAATTCTTATCTTTTTTAAACCATGTAATTGTGTACTAAACAAGGTGGGAGAAAATGCCTTTTCACTCACATTTTTTCCCGATATCAGAAGCTGTGATGAAAATGAGATAGTAAAGATTTATGTCTGCTGGGTTGGCAGTCAGTTCATATTTACTTGGGCTATGAGATTGAAATCAAATCGGAGGCTCCCTATCCAGGAATGTGAAATTTGTTATCTAAATAACTATATGTGAGCAAATCAGATACGGATAAGATGTTTCCATTATCATCGTGTGTATTAGCTCTGATTCGTGCAGGTCTATCTTTATCCACACTAGCTGAATCAAAGGTGCTTTTGGGGGGGGGTGTGTATTTACGATGGTTGGGCAGGAAGTTTTGCTCTGGTTAATTTTACCACTAGTAACAACAAAGGAAAAATTTAATAAAAGGAATTAATGGAATTCATTTTGTTTCTTGGCTAACAGAAAACCCATTGCTATTATTATAGCAGGAAAGGTATGGTAGAGAAAAAGTACAAAGAAGCGGCAGAAGCAGAAGTTTGTAATGTTCATTTTTACAAGCCTCAGATTCCAAATTGCAAAATTGAGGACTATATTTCCATTCATCTTTGTTAGGCTTAGCTTTGGGTTAGCAGGGTAGAAAAATGCAACCTGATGCAAACCTGTTTTTGTCATCTGACTTCATAATCTCTATTTGATGCTAACTTTGCAATATGTATATCTGCCAATAATTACCATATCAGCTGGATTCCTGTTTGCAAGCCTACAACTGATTTTGCTATTGTAAACAAAGAAAAGGCACTTTTTTCTGGAAGGAGTATAGCAAACACAGGATCTTTTGACTGGAACAATCTGGCAAAGACATTCCTGTCACCATTGCAGACACCACTGGTACTGGATCTCTCACAGTTACCATAAATAAATCCTACCCTTTCTTTTGTAAAGGAACTCAAAATCCTAGGTAGGACTGTCCAGCTGGCAGGGAACAGGTCTTGTGACTGCTTGTGCCCTGCTACAAAGCCATGGGGGAGAAAGAGAATCTTCCCTGTTTAGATTACATAATGGAAGGACAGATGCTATGTTTTGACAATTCTGTGTCAGTGGGTATTATCTCTCAGATGAGAAAAGGGTTTGTATACTGGAGTCTCCCAAAATGACAAAGGGGCACTATTACCTCTTTATCTTTCTTTGACTTTATTTTTAAATAAAGTCATATTGATACTTTTATTACAAAAAACATAAAAATCATTTCTTTGTTCAGGAATGTTATGAACATTGTTATGTTTTACAGTAAATCTTTTAGCACTCATTTTATATGAAATGGGAAGACAGAGTTTTCATCTTTAACTAGAATGCCAATTATATTTCTCAGATCTGTAAGCACTTTAAATGTGTAACTCCCCTTTTTAATTCCAAGCTCTGTGAATACTACACTCATTTCACAATGGAAAAGTTGGTGTGAGATGGGTGTACATGGGGGAAACAGAACGTCAAAGAGTCTCTTAAGCTGTTTCAGTCTTAGTACTGTTGACATGTGGAGCTGGATAATTCTTCACTGGGGAGGCTGTGCTGTGCCCCCTAGGATGTTTTGCAGAGTCTCTAGATTCTACCCACCTACAGCACCACTGGTGCCAATCATAATCCTGAAAGACACAATCCTGAATGCAGTATTTCCAAATGCTGACGTCCAGAAAGATCCAAATCCTTTATGTCCAACCGAATCCCCAAACCACAATGTCAGATTTAGAATTAGGTACAATTAAAGCTAATAAAAGTGCATTTCAAGGTATTACCAGTAAAGTTGGTTTTGTCCATGTAACCCAATACATTTGGCAAAAAATTCACATGAATGGGTTAGGCCACGTAATGTGACAATGACGAAAAATGAATGCATCATTTGCCTGCATTAGCAGTCCTTCCAGCTGATAACATTCTAAGAGCTTTTAATGAATTAAAGCATATTTGCCTGAAGAAGCCAGAAAAGTTACTGACTGGTTCAAAAATAATTATATGCATGGCAGGATTGGAAGATACTTATGTAACAGTGTTAGTCTGATCATCAGTATTGTTTTCACCAAATTTGTGGTCTGTATGTGAGCACATGCAAAATGGATTTCCTTGTGCCCAAAACAACACGGAAATATAGCAAAGATGATGGGAAAATGTAAGGGACAGCATTCATGTTGACACATATCAGAATCATAGAAGAATTTCAAAAGAAGAAGTGCCATATAGAAAATGAATGCAAAAGTATTTGCCAAGGAGAACCATGTCCTGAAAGAAAAGAAGCAACTGTTTCTCATGATGCATGCCTTCAAAATATAGCTCATGATGGTGAAAATCGGTACGCTCTTATGGACTACCTCTGTGCAACAGCTCATCATCTATTCCTGTTAAGACACTTTTTATATTTTCTTTTTAGTGGTTTTTGTTTTTTTAGTTTGGTTCCCAGTATTTTTAAATTGTCAGCATTTTTAAAAACAATCCTATATGCTTTGTATTTCATTTTTACATCATTTCCAAAACTGGAGGTATAAAGTGAATAAAGACTTTGAGAAAGTTCTAATTCATTTTGGGCATCTTTTGCAAATTTGACTTCACAAAGTTGCATTTCCACAAAATTGACTTTGTGTTTAAGCTTTGTGCATGTACTTATCAATGCTGAAACTCTCAAGGAATTAAGCGATGTTGCATTTGAACATCTGCATTTGTGAAAGATAAAATTTCTCAAGACCTCCATTCTTTAGGTGACTGCTTACATAGTGGGGATTCCTCTTGGTTTTTACTGATTTCCTCAAAAGGCCTAGGTTGTCTGTGATGGTATTTCAGATGACTTCGGTTATATAAGCTATTTCCTTATCAATATGGTTTGCCCATAATTGTTATACACGTGAGCCTACTGTCAGTATAGCTGAGGGTTTATGCCTGCAAAAACGTATGTTTTGGTCTACTTTATTGTGTAAAGTGACTTATGAAATATTCTGTCATGTTGGTATGTTTCTCAAATAAATCTCCTTAAAAATATAAATCTTTTAAATATTTTTTAATTTTTTTTCCAGAATTGCATTTTCAGTATTTTGATCTTTTAGGATTGTAATTTGGAGGATGTCAGACTTTAGTCATTTTGATCTTTCAGGATTTCAACATTTGGGATTGTGTCGTTCAGGATCGCATCTTTGGGGATCATGGCCTAAACACTAGAACCAACTGCCTAGATCCCACCTATAGCACCACAGCCCAGAGTTGTGAAAGCCAAAAATGTCTCCTTAACAGCCAAATGTCCTCTGTGGTGGGGGTGCAAAATCCATCCCCCACCATTGAGAACCTGAAGGTGACGTGAACCAAGTCATTCAGGAAGTGTCAAAATAAAAACAAAGACCTCTACCACCTGTTCCCCTGTTCTATGCTCTTCTCCTTGGAGAACTTGGACTCAAAACCACTTTACATTACCAAAACCACTTTAATTCACAGATATCATTCAAAATATGCACTTTACAGATGTAAAATCAAATCAGCCCGCATTAAATAGACACCCAAAGCATGAAAAGGATTACATGAGAGGAGCTTTGAGAGGAGCTATAATCTCTGATTTCATGTTCCTAATACTCAAATTTCTCCTAATGTTTGCAACTGGGCTACACACCCTAAATTCTGGGACCAAGCTTATTTCCAATAGGAGAAATTTAAACAATTGTATGTCAGGAAAGCACAATTCTAAGATTAATTTTAGCCTTTGCTAATGTTGTACTCTAGTTCAGGGCAAACATTTTTTTAAAGCGGCCACATAATAAATGTAAGGGGCACTGTGGGATATAACGGGCTCCATCAAAACTACTTCACTCTGCATTTGACACTGGAAAGCCCTCCACCATAGATAATGTATAAATGATTGGATGTAGCTCTGTTCCAGCAGAACTGTATTTACAAAACAGGTTGTACTTGGCCTGTGGGCAATACTTCACTTTAGTTCAACGAACTGTGTTCTTTATCAAATCCTTCTTCTACCCATCCCAGAATCCAAATTGTAGTCCACAAACTCATAGGTACAGGAAAGTGCAACTGTATTTACTTTAACTTGAATTAATTTCTGCATTCTAGTGAGTGGCAAAAACTAAATCAGCCAATTCAGATTTATCTTAGTGTATTCATAATTCAATTCAGGATTATCACATTGATTTTAGGGTTTTGTCCATTGACTCAGGATGTTCCCTTTCTTTCCCAGTTGTGTGTGTTTAGAGGACTCTGATAGTGCTGTGAATCAGTGGGAGGGAGTAACTGGTCCTCTGCTTTCATTTGTCCATTGGCCTCAATAGTCTTCTGGTTTCTGTTTGTTGATTTATGATGTGTTCCCTGTCTAATATAGGTTTTTTTATACCTCTAGTACATCATTTAGGTAGGGTACGGTCAACAGATCTGAGGATGAGAGGAGCTATAATCTCTGATTTCGTGTTCCTAATACTCAAATTTCTCCTAATGTTAGGACTGCCATTGTTAAGGTAATTGGTGATACTCACATATCCCAAGTGGAGGGGTACGTCCTCCCATGGGAGTGGGGGGGCCTGAGGAAGTATCAAGCTTAGGCAGGAGGCAG
Source organism: Perodicticus potto (assembly GCA_963574655.1). Lineage (NCBI taxonomy): Eukaryota > Metazoa > Chordata > Mammalia > Primates > Lorisidae > Perodicticus > Perodicticus potto. The sequence continues at coordinate 56,988 of CAUYRH010104243.1, forward strand.
AGAGAAAGGAGGAAGTTATGGGTGGGAGACTTTATTGTGGTTTCTGTGGGAAGAAACAGGCAAGTTAGATTAAGCAGGGTTAAGATCTGATATTTCGGGTAATTTCAGAGAACTCTGATGTGCAGAGGCTGTCCCTGTTTATTTGGTACCTGACTGTGGGACAATTTGGACTAGGTGGATAGCAGCCTAAAGTGCAAGAGCCCTACAGAAGACGTGGTTGGGGAATGGGCTCTGGATTGGTTGGTTTGCAATTGAAAAGCCAGCTAGCAGAGTTGGCAAAGTTGTCACCGCCTTTAGAAGCTGGCCAGCCCTGGTTGCAGTAGTCCCTCCAGGCTCATCTAGACCCAGGATGTCAAGGCATCAGAACACAGAAAATGAAGGAAAAGACACTGTTATCACACTCCCCTCTTTGGAGTGTAAATCCCTGTTCTTTAGGCTATTTCTATACTGCTTTCAGGCCCATGGTGAAACTTCTGAACATTCTCATACCATGCCTAGGACACAGGAACTTCATAAGGTTACTTTATACCAAGTAAACATCCTTTTAGTCATCTCAACTCCTCTGCATGACTCAGAAGAAAAAGCCAAGGCTGAGACCTCTTCAAAGTCCTAGTAGAAAACAAAGCACAGGTGGTTCACACATGGAATCCTAGCACTCTGGGAGGCTGAATTCAGGAGTCTGAAACCAGCCTGAGCAAGAGTGAGACCCCATCTTCTCTAAAAATAGAAAACTTAGCTGGACATGGTGGTGGGTGCCTATAGTCCCAGCTACCTGGGAGGCTGAGTCAGGAGGATGGCTTGAGCCCAGGAGTTTGAGGTCGGTGTAAGTGAAGCTGATTACTGGCACTCTAGCCTGGGCAACAAAGTGAGGCTCTGTCTCCAAACAAATAAATAAAAAGAAAGTAAAGCACAGACTGACCCTGTCAGTAGGCCCCCCAAACTGATCTGGGAGTAAAGTCTCAGCTCCCAGTCTTAACCAGGGGGTACAGGCAGAGGACCCTCTTTCATGGAATTCCATACGTTTAAAATCTTGCTTACCTCTGGCTTAACTCTCTCATTCAGCTAGAGCAATTTCACTGTGCTGTGGTGGTGAGCTGGAGAGGGACATCTAGCTCTTGCCAACGTTGCACTTTTCTCATCCATTGCTTAGTGCCTAAACTTCATGCCCTGTGTCCCTCAGGGCTGTGGAGTTTGAAACTCAAAACCAAGGCTTTTGAGATTCATAACTCTTTTTCTCACACACCACTCTCTCTGCCACGATCTTCAAAAGTTTATTTTGCCACTCAGAAACTGAGCCTTGACTTTTTTATCTTTATTTTTTGGCATTTTCTTTTGTAATATGTAAGAGGAATAGATCTGGGAAGGAGAAACACATTGGTTAAATTATCACCACACTAGTTCTACCCACTATGTACATATACCTGCCTAACTTCTGCCTGGAAGGCTTTGCCAGAGCCCTGGTGCTTCTCCTGATTCCTAATCTTGCTCCAGATCATTCTTAGACTGTACCCTTCATCAGTGGAACTGTGTGCCCATTGCTGAATGATGTCCCAACACAGAGACATGAAGAAGGAGTTTTTACCTTTGAGGAAATTATGGGAATTACAAATTCTGAAATTTTCGCCCCATGCAATTTCTCTCTCTCTCTCTCTCTCTCTCTCACACACACACACACACACACACAGAGAGATACTAGAACATATAGATGAAGAAGGAAAAGGTTTAATATGTCAATTCTCTACCTTGTACACATAGAGGGGCTTCTAAAATAAAAATCTGAGGGTAGCTGAGAAACTCAAAACAACCAAGCTTAGTGTCCTCGTGTGCAGCTTAATGTGGATTACCTATAGACACCCATCTCTGCACGCAGACAGGGAATTGCCTATCTTTTCAAATATTTGTCCTTCCTTTATCTACTTGCTCAATAAATATTTACTGAGCATTTGCTATGTGCCAAGAACTAAGCTAGTTGCTGGAGACACATTAGTGAACAAAAGAAACAGTATCTATTTCCCCTTAAAGAATATACATTCTAATGGCAAAAAATAACCGCATAATTGCTAACTGTATATAGTGCCAGACATAGATCATATCAATCACTAATGAGGTAGTCCCTATATTACCATCCCTATATTATAGAGAATGTTTAGAAATTTGCCCAAGATTTTAGAACTAGTAGAAAGAAGAATCAGACCTTGCACCAAGGCAGACTGGCTGCAGAATCCATCTCTCAGTTGCTCAGATCTACTGCCTCCAGCTTAGAAGTAAACTATAGAGGATAGGAAAAGGCAATGATTTCTATGGGAAAAAAAAATAAATAGAAAAGAAGGGTAGAGCATGCTAGGGGGCATTGCAGTATTAGAGTAATTAGGCTTAGTCAAAGACTTGACTAAGCTGTGTCACTTTAAGTAGTCTTAAAGGAGGTGAGAAAGCTAGAAAGATAAATATCTGCAGTAAAGGTGTTCAATCAGATGCAACAGCAATTGCAAAGTCCCCCAGGTAGGACCATGTTTGGCATTCACGGAAGTGCTGCTCTACGGAAGTAGCAGCTTATCAGATAAGGTCTGCTTATCAGGAAACACCTATCTGCAAGTTCTGCTATTCCTTTGGGAAAATGCACGGCATTCAGTGTGATCTGTCATGTCTCCTTCCTAATCATTTTAAAGCAGCATTTCTGTAACTTCCCCTTCCACAATGGAATAGGAAAGATGTAGATGGAGGAGACTAAGAAGAGTTAAAAAGCAAGAGTGAGAATAAGAGATTCATTACTATCATTCCATTTTGCCGCTGATATACTATAAAGAATTGGTAAGAAACGTTCAGCAAATGAATACAAAAAAAAGACCAGATTTTAATACATGTCCTTTTTAAAATGAGAATGATTTTGCTCATTAATTAGTCTTAAAAATCTAAACATCATGTGTTGAATGGCAAATAACCTGTTCTTAGTAATATAGGCATCTGGCCAGAGGTAAACATGAAGAAAAGGAAAGAATTTGCAGAGTTATTTGGCTAAAATTAGTTCAGTGTTCGTCGTTGCATTTACTTTACCCGAGATTTCTCCAAACTCTTCACCAACCAGTTGATATTGTTCCTGATTCACGGGAATTAGAGATTAAACAGCTTGCAACAGAGGCTGCCCAGCCTGATCCTGGCAGAACTGATGTGAGGCTCATGAATGCCTGGCTGTTTTGCTCTGCTCTGTAACAGATGGCTTGTTTCTGGACAAAGTTCTGCATTTTCCTTCAAGTTTTCCTTGGGTTGTATAAAGAATGAGGGTCCTAGCAGCTTAGTGTTTGCCCTCCTCAATCCTAGAAGACATTTATCAAGGTCTAATGAGAAGAGATCTTAGACTCAGAATCAAGATAGCAGGAAACAGATTCCACCTTTTTCACTAACTAGGGATGCAATTTATAAAAACGGGCTTTTATCCTCTTCAAACCTCAGTATCCTCATTTTAAAAGTGAAGACAAAAATTGCTGTTTCTACAGTTTTCACAGGGTGTTGTTAGGAAACCACGAGAGCAGGTTGAATTGCACTAAAATTAGTCTTTAGAAATAGAAGAGTTGGCTATTATATCATCTTATTTTTCCTACTTTTTATTCAGGAATAAATCAAGATTTTCTACATTTATTCTATTTTTTAACTTCTTAAACTTCTCACAATCTCTTCTGACTTACGCTATTCTCCTTCAACACCGACTTATTTAAAAATTATTCCTTAATACTACAGTTCTGTTGAATCTTTTCCTCCATGGTGTCCTCACGTCTGCAGTTGATTTGCACATACTCTTACGTAGCATTGGCTGGTGTTCGCTTCCACATAGTGCAAGGGCCCAGCAGTCAATTAGATTTCATCCAAGTCTCTGGTTGTACTTGTTTGGCCACCCTGCTCCCATCTGCCTGGACCAAAGAGGTGACATACACGACACACACGTGGCTGGTTCTCCTGAACAGAAGGGATGCTTATGCATTTGGGTGGAAGAAGGGAATCCCAGCTGTGCACGGTCACAAAAGGTGAGGGGAGCATAAAACAGAAGCCATACTGAGGAGACACAAGAAAATGCTGTTCTGAATTAGTTGGAAAGTCACTCACAACTCTTTAAGGAGACTGACGGGTTCTCTTTTCTCTTTTTTAAATGTTTTACTCATTTTTATGGTGATATTTTATGCCCTTTCTTAGAAATACAACCTAGTTTACAAACAATCATGTGACTATTGAGTCAAGAGAAACATTTCTCCACTGGTGTCTCTGGATGCTAAGCTGATGTGGATTCTTTTTTTTCTGCTGTGTCATTTATTTTCTTCTCTGTCTTCCTATCTTTATTCTGTCTAGTTTATGGCCTCCAATCCCACATTCTTTTTAGTTTTTGAACTATTTTTTTTGGCCAGACATACTTGGTTTGTTTAGTCTCTTACTCTCCGAGACTGTGATCCTCTTGAAGTCAGGTGTTACATTATTTATACAAATATTCCCACTTCGGTTCTACATACTAATGTGAATCCTCAATAAGTTGTAAATAAATTTCTCAGCCTTCACTTGATCCTATACGGACCTACATTATTCTCACTCAATTAACATTGGATACCAACAAAATAGTTGGAAAGTTTTTACTATTTTTCTACTTCCAAATGTCAGTGCAATGATTTCAAGCACCCCCCTCTGGAGGTCCTTAGATTCTAGAGAAAAAAAAAATTGAAAAGCAATATTCCAGTGAGAAGCTATAGCCGTGACTAGTTATAGACTGTGATCTCCAGAAGCATTTGTTGAGATCAAGTGTGGTGGGAAAGAAGTTTACTGAGGATCAGAATTCTTGAAGGTTAAGAGAACCTAGCACTGTTGGGTAGACAGAGAGATTGCAAACTGTTATGTAGATCCCTAAAGTCTCAGCCAACATATGCCACAGTGGAAGGAGAGGACATCAGGAGCAAAATTGCTTGGTAAAGATGTTCCAAGTTATGAAAATTAGCACTTTGTGTTCCCTTATGCCCCAACACACAGCTCTGAGTTGTGACTTCATATGAGCCAGTTCTTTGCAGCTGTGGTTTGCCACACTCCCCACAAATGGGCAACGAGTCTATATTCAAAGAGAAATCTACATGACATGTCTCCTCATCTTCCACAATTGTATGTGTGGATTAAAAACTGAATACGCTGCCAACTTAGCCTTGAGGAGTTTATTCCACACTGAGCAATACTGAGTCAGCTCGGAAGTGACCTGTGGAATATCCCTGTGATTCTTTCCTTCAGAGCTCACACATCTTCCTTTGTTCATAGCCCTGCTAAACCTCCCTCAGGGTGGGCTATAAACAGAGTCCTAAAACTCAAGTCCCGTGTTTTGTCAATTGTGAATAGCAACTGGCTGGTCTGCTGTGATCTCAGGTGCAGAAAAGGTTAACATTATTTTGGGTGATAAAGTTAGTAGCCATGTAACTTCTATGGTTAGTGTCACTGTCCTCATATGTCGAATACTAACAAAGGAGCAGGGCTCATATGCTAGACTGGAATAGGTTTCAGTGGGCATCTGCTGTTAGCTATGTTAGTGATAAATGAATGGGAACTGTAAAAGTTAACTAGGAAAGTTTTGTGGTGACTGAAACTGAGAAAGCAGTTAAACCACTGCAATAAGGTTTCCTCTTCTCTTTAATTCTCTCTCCCCTCTTCATGCTACAGTGTCTTCCATTCTTGGTTAGGCACTCCTGATTTTTACAAATTTATTCCCCTTTGGGGAATAAAAGAGGAGAGGGAGAACTGACTGGAACTGATTATATGAACAACACAGAAGGTCACCCTTTTGATGCAATCGCATCTGTGAAAATCTGAAGATATTCCCAGTCCATGAGGATCGTGTGGTTTCCTGGGAAGATCTGACCGATGCTTTAGTGTTGTCTTAAGACTCTTTCCTCCTGAAGTTTCGCATATACAGGGACATAATTCATTATAGCTCAAGAAGAAGTGCCACTGATAATGATTAAAACCTAATTTAAATGGCTCGCCAGAACATCTGAGCAACAGGAGTCATCAAGAGTATGAGATTTTCCCCTTCCTTTGTCAGATGCATGTACATTAGTATACACTTGTGCCTTCAAGAATCACAGTGAAGAGATTCAAATGGCATCTGTGCTAGTGTTTGCAGGAGAACTGGAGGAAAGTTGAGAGCAGGACTACTTTACTTTTCAAAAGCTTGGCAGAGGAGATCATCTAAGGCACTGCCTGTAACTCTGGGTTAGAGTTATGGAAGAGTTTGGATTCTTTTTAGGTTCAATATGTGAAATAACCACCATGACATGTTATTTACAGTTACTATCCACAAACTTGTTACTCCATCTCTGTTACAACGGTTCCAATTTCTGGTGTGTATGTGCAGACAGGGGAGAGGCACATTTCCAGTTTGGGGCATAGAGAGGTCCCCTGCTTCACTTGGCATAGCAACCACCAAGTGTCACTCAGACTAAGTAGCTTCCTAGATGGCAAAATAGAATAAGTTTAAAATGTTAATGTTTACTGATCATTTACTGTGTATTAACCTCATTCTGAAAGCTCAATAAACACATATGCATTATTTCATTAAGTCCTTACCACAGCTATTATTAGGTACTGTCATTAGTCTCTATCTTACAGATACAGAAATTAATACTTCGGAATGAGTAACTTGCCTAGGATCCCTCTACTAGTAAGTGTTAAAGCCAGAACTGAAGTCAGCTGTTGTGGCTGTGAACTGCCGGTCATCCAGCTAGTGAATGACAGGGTTGGGACGTGAACCCAGGTCTTATGACCCCAAGGCTCATGCTTTTAATAAGTTTAATAGCCTTGATATTTAGAAAATGAACTATTACACAGATGATATAGGGAAGCTGAACTCAAGACCAAATAAATACACTTACCTACAATACAAAACAAAATAAACAAAAAACTAATCAGTTACATATCTTCTGCCTAATTTACAGTTGTCCAAAAAGCTTGTTGGACTTGTTGCAAAGGGTTTTATTCCTTTTCATTCTCAATGACACCCATGCTCCATGTTCTAGGCCTCTCTCAAAGACTTAGTTGTGTGTTTTGTATCCAGGACTCCTCAGATCCTGAAATCTTCTCCAACCTCCTTCACATTCTCAACTCAAACTCCCCAAATACTCCATAATGAGCAGAGAAAAGGAGAGAAGAGAGGAATGCTATTTTCTTTCTTTTGGCCAGAGAAACCATAAAAACAACATTTAGCTACCATTTCTGAAAATGCCCAGGAAGTTCCTTTTCCAGAGCTGCCACTCATTCATCTAACATTCCTGTTGGTAAAGACTCAACGAATCCTCCACAGTTGCTGTGACTTGCACACAGGAAGGACTGGGAGGAAATCTTCACTTCTCTTCTGTAGCAGCAACCAGCAGAAATGAGAGAGGCAGGGAATTTTGCAAAATGTTAGCTCTCTAGAATTTAGAACAAAAGCCTTTCTTGTAAAACATATCCTAGGCCACCATTCATCGTAGAATAGAATAGGCTACCATTTTCTAGCAATCTGATCCTCAACAGCTTATGATAATTCCTGTAAGCCCATCTTTTGCTCTGTGTGTGTATGTGTAAGGGTGTGTGTGGGTGTGGGTGTTATGTGTGTAAGGAGTGAGAGGGTGTTGGACAGTCACAGATGAGAACTAAACAGTTGTTATTGTTATTTTTTTTCTCAGGATGACCCTTCCCTCCAGAAGAACAATATGCTGTGATCTTTGGCTCCCTGGCTTTACATCATCCACATTGCCCTGCGGCAGGAACAGATTGACGTGTATTTTCACTGCCCCTGGAGAGTTACCCTCTAATCCTTCATTTGCTGCTCTAGCACAATTGCACAGCAGCAATGGCAGGGATAGTTAGAGTGCATACAATTGATTCCAATCAATCCATCACTTAAACTTCAGTCTAGGATGTCAGCAGGTCAAAAAAAAAAAAAAAAAAGAAAAAGAAAGAAAGAAAGAAAGAAAAGAAAAGAAAAAAGAAAGCAAGAAAAGAAAATCATGATGTAATTTGATTTGACTCTCACTTTAGAATAGTCTCTCACTTTTCAACAGAGAAAATTTAAGGTTTATTTGTGAACATGCAGTAATGAACTAATGGTTACCGTTATGATAAGCATTTTTTTTTTTTTGAGACAGAGTGTCATTTGTTACCCCCAGTAGACTGCTATGGCATCATAGCTCACAGCAATCTCAGACTCCTGGACTCAAGTAATTCTCTTGGTTCAGCTGCTCAAGTAGCTGGGATTACAGACGCCTGCCACAACTATTTCCAGAAGTGGGGTCTTGCTGTAGCTCAGGCTGGTCTCAAACTTGTGAGCTCAGGCAATCCACCCTCCTCGGCCTCCCAGAGTGTTGGGATTACAGGCATGAGCCACTGCACCCAGCCGGCCATGATAAGCATTTTTAAACCGCACTTGGTGGAGAGCAGCTTCTCTCTACCAGAATCTTTGGATTCTACCACTAATTCTTCTGATTTGGGAATCACGGGGTTGTAATTGGGAAAGATAGTTAGAACTTAAATTATTTTCATGCCAAATAATGAACATCTATTGTCTAAAGGATTGGTCCTATTCCTTAAGGGGAATCAGAGACAAGAAAGACACAGACAACTACTTGCAAACTGCTTATCATCTGGGAGGGGGGTGGGAAAAGCTTACATACATAATGATTATAAACACAAAGGGCTCTAATGGGCCTTCCAGAATTTATAAGCTCATCTATAAGACTGTATTTGAGGCCATGGGATTTAACTTTAATTTTCCAAATTCCTAACCCAACACCCATGGTTGCTGGAATCAAGAGAATCAATGCTAGGAATTGTAAGATCATTAAACTTTGAAATTGTAGGTAGAGGAAGTAGACAGGAAGGACACTCCAGGCAGAGAGAACATACCAGAGTCAAGGAGATTAATAAAATGCTCCATATGAGCCATTAAGATGGTGCACCTGGTACTTAGTTTTGTAGCTTCTTCAACAACTGTATCTGGTTAAACACAACCTTATTAAAAAAAAAAGAAAGAAAAAAAAGGGAAACCCACCTCTCTACAAAAGAATAATGTACTGTAAATATTCTTAGGCATTTTTTTCCTCATACTTCTAAAGAACAAGTTTTTGCAGTCAAAATTTGGTTTTAACTTTTTAAATATGAAAAGAAATTTCATATGTGTATATATGTTTTGCAGCTTGTGTGATTTAGAGAAAAAAACAGGCAAATCTATTGCTTTTGTACTTATATTAGAAATGCCAGATGCATAACCACAATTTAGGTTTTCTTTTTGTTTTTTTTAACTCAAACAATAGTGTTCCCTTCAGCAAAATTGGCTTAACTTTGAGTGTAAATGCTAAAACTTAATGTTTTGAAATCTTGCAGAATAATTTGTTGGCAACTAAAGATCTTGTTTTGCCAAGTTTTACTCCAAAATAATTTTCTTACTCAGAATTGATGTAGGGAGTGGCAATTCTCAGTTGAATGTATTGCAGTTCCACAGCTGAGCCAACTAGCATGCTGAGAGATGGAGAACAGACATCTTAGACAAGTAGAAGGAACCTATTTCTGTATAAGGACTCTGAAGACCAGAGAGGTAGATAATTAATTCAAAATGGGGCTGTTAATTAGTGGATAAGGCAGGACTACTATTAGGCTTAAGTAGATGAGCTTTCAAAAATATTGCCCTAGAAAAAGAACATAGAGGGAATTCTAGGATGATGGCTTGAGGTATCTCACATCGTTCTACTCAGGGCTGTGACCCCCAACTCAGACACTTCTTGTGGGGCCAATTGGCAGGAGTAAGCAAGACCTGTTTCTGTATTGTCTCCCATTTAGGGCTCAGTACAAAAGCTTAAGGCAAAGATCTGAAAGCTGCCCTTCTTGGGTGAAAGTTAATTTTAGCTCTCTTGAACTTCAGGGACTGCCTGACCATAAGAAACTGAGGAGAAATCTAACAGTTGAGTTTACTCATCTCTACCTCTGAGATTTGGAAAGCAAAAGAAACCTCAGAACAGAGAAGTTCTGCTTTTGTACACTAAGCAAGGATAGATGGACCATCTGCTGTATGTGATGTGAGTCAGAGGATAGAGATGGTTGCAGTTTCCACTGCTCTCAGGAGGCCCCCAGGTGAGGTATCCGAATGAATGAACAGATACAGAAAAATGATATCCTAACGAACGGTATCTGAACGAACAGACACAGATATCCTATTTAAAAAAGGCCCATCAGACAGAAAACACACTGAACAGAAAAATGCAGATAGACCACCAAAGAAACAGAGCTATTCCCTTTAAAGCTAGATTTAAAAGAAGTAGAGGAACATGTCAAGAGATCCAAGTATAGCACGTGGCCCAGTTTATGGAACTAGATCCACATGACTTTTTGATTCTAATGATTTAATAGATGAAGCCAAAGAAGACTAGCACCATGGGTGTTCAAATTAGTGGGTTGGAAGATCAGGTGAAAGAATATGTTAAATTACAGAGGAAGACAAAGAAAACTATGGAAGGATCTGGGGATATGTGGACATATTTGAAGCTATATTCATGAGAAAAACAGAATTTCCAGAATGAGAAAAGGATACAGATAAAAAAGAGACAACCATTAAACAAATTATTAAAGAAAACATCACTAAGCTGAATAACTAAATTAGCAAATTTAAATAACTTGTCAAGTTCCAGATAAGACTGCTGAGATAATACATACACTTAGGCATGTCTTTGTAAAATTTCTGAACAGTGATGATAAAGACAAAAACATATTTAATGCATCCAGACAGAAACAGGTATTTTACACAGGAAAAAGACTCAGACTGGTAAAGAAGTTTTGCAATTCCAAAGCTATGAGATAGTAGAACAATATCCACAGATGAGATGCATTAGAATAAAGGACTGGATCTGTGATAGGATATTATTCACTGATGGTTTATAAGAGTGTTATTTGCAGAGATTACTTCATCCATCTAGCCCACCTGAGGAAACACTTAAGAACTCAAACCAGAGAATAAATCAGTCTGATCTTCATGATAGATAGAATGAAGATGCAAAACTGGTTAACAAAGAACTTGGTATTATATTTATAATTAAACATAATTGAATAATCATAGGCAATCTAGGGCTTTTTAATTAAGTGATAAACAAGTATTCTTAAAATAGAAGAGGCCTACTGCAATGAAAATTCTAATAATTGTCAGAAGCTAATAGTATTAAATTATTTGGGATAGAATTGGATGGGAGAAAGAAGATTAAAATAAAAGCATTCCAGCAGTCTCATATGGAGTGCAGATGGTGTTAAGGGAAAGCTAGTGGGCAAGTGAAAATATTCCAAAGACCTTGTCTTATTGAACAGAAGAAAAGAAGCAGTAAAACAGAGAACCTTAGCAGGGAAACAGTTATGATTTGGTCTTCGTAATTATGAACATGAGGAAAAGGAAGAGAACCATTAAGGAAAGATGAAATGACAGTAGTATTAGGTGTTCAGGAACCAGATGTTGGGTCCCTGTGTTCCCATGTTCTTGGTTCCCAGCACTGGAAAATGGTTACTGGTACCGAGTCGACAGAATGAATGAGTAGAGCAAGCAAGTGCAAGCAGGCAAAGTGCCAAAGTTTTATTAAAGAAAGATAAAACATAGTACGTTCTAAAATAGGAATGGGTCAGCCCCTGTGAGTGGAGAAGATACTGGATTTAACCAGATTTCTCCTTGTATGCTGATTCTCTAATTTTATGTTAAGGGTGGAATATTCATGATATTTCCTGAAAAGGGGTGGAGAATTCCTGGATTGGGAATCCTCACCTTTTCAATCCTTATAAAGCAATTTCCAGGGGTTTCCATAGTATTTGTAAACCGTCATGACTATCCTGGGTGTGATTTTTACTATGTTCATGAAGATAGTTCATTTAGGGACACTGTTACCTCAACTGTGCACATGCTTCAAAGACCCTCTATGGAGGCCTTGACCATACTGCTACTTTGTGGTTTCTCTACCTCTGATTGGTCAGTCCTTGGAGACCCCCTTGACACATCTTCTGTTCTTTCTTGGGAGCCCCCTCCTAATCAGACTGTTCCCAAAACAACCCAAGTCAGTGTGACCACATCTGTCTGTCATGTCAGAAAGTCCCTGGGATATTGATTAGCCTCTATCTCAAAGCAACCCACCTACAATTTCTTGAACCCATTAGGTATTAGCCCCATTCCCACGACAACTCAGGCCAGCCTGATCCAAAATAGCATCCACCATCCGCCCTACTCATTTCTAACTAACTGCTTAACCTAACAGTAGGACTGCCAAGTTAGCAAAGAGGAACAAGCAAATTAATAAATTAATAACAATCATACAATCAAACTAAGGAAAAATAAAAAGATTAAAATAAATAACAAAGTAAGGAGAAGAAATAAAGTCAAATACATATGATGCAAAATGTAAAACACTGAATTCTCCCAATAAATACAGAGAATGTTGGATGAAATAAAAACCAAAGCTACACTAGATACTACATGTTAGAAACACGGTTAAAAATGAAATGGTAAAGTTTTAAAATAAAGGAATAAATAAATACTAGGCCAATATAATTTGAAAAATCAGGGGACTCATATTGCTATCAGACTAAGTAGAATTTAAAGTTAAAATTCCTAAATAGAAAAATTACATTGTATTAAGTATAATTTATGAAGCAGGAAATACCATCATGACTCTGTAGATAACACAAAAATTAAATAAAGCAAATACCACTGGTAATTCAACTAAATAAACTAAATAAAAATAAATGATAGCATATTTCAATTTGTATTTTTCAGAATCAAGAAGGTCTAGTAGACAAAATAATAAGAACATAGAGAAGTTTAATGATATCAATCAACTTAATTTAAACGAGTATGGAATCTTAAATTGGGCAATATAAAATACTATTACCTTCAATATAAGTTCATAAAAATTAATAACATTTGTAACAAATAAGACTTTATTAACTTATTTATCATAAAGTCTATACTGAAAATAATCAAATGCAGGCTTGGCACCTGTAATTCAGTGGTTATGGCATCAGCAACATACACTGGGACTGGTGGGTTCAAACCGAGCCTAGGCCTGCCAAACAATGACATAGTTGAAATAGTTGAAACCAAAAAATAGCCAGGCGTTGTGGCGGGCACCTGTAGTCCCAGCTACTTGGGAAGCTGAGGCAAGAGAATTGCTTAAGCCCAAGAGTTTGAGGTTGCTGTGAGCTGTGACACTCTCCCAAGTGTGACATACTGAGACTCTGTCTCAAAAAAAAAAAAAAAAAAGAAAAAGAAAATAACCAAAAATACCCAAATACAACAAATAAGAAATGCCATTTAAGAAAATCTTAATGGTAAAAATCTTATCCTCTATGAAGTTATGAATCACTTTCCTATATAACCTTTGGCTTAAAGTGAATGTAAAACTAAAATTATATCCTATCTGGAAAGAATGAAATAAAAATTACTTTATACTATCACACAAAAACAGAAAAAAGCAATATTCATGGCAAAAGCTATAACCTTAAATGCCTTTATATTAAAAAAGAAAGAACAAAACTAGGGGAAGTTAACGTTCATTTTGTGAAGCAACAGAATTACCAAAGTGGTGTAGGAAAAGAGCATTAACTTAATGCAATCTGAAAGTAATGAACTAGAAAACTAAACAAAACGAAAATAGAAGAGAAATTCAAAAGCTACTTCTTTGATGAGTTCTCCCCATGGAGATAAACATCTTATAATCCAAATTAAGGGGGAAAAAAGCAAGAGAAATTGTGAAAAACCACAAGATTATGGAGGAGAAAGGAGGCATAATCACATATAGAAAAAGAATAAACTCAAAGAAACAACAGAATATTACATAGCACCCTATGGCAACAAATTCTAAGACCTAGAGATCCTGGATAATATAAATAACTCGAGTTAAGGTGTTATACCCGAAGCGAGCGGGAATAGAGAAACACCAGCACACTGAGTACAAATTAAGCAAAGGTCCTTTACTGATCGGCCAAGCTGAGAACAGGCGCCTGTCTCAAAGTCTCTCCACCCCTAGAAGCAGGGGTGGAAACCTTTTGTAAGGGGCTTTGGGTAGGGGAGGGAGACTCCTTAATGTAAGCCCAATTCGAATTTGACAAAAGCCAACACCTGGTAAGAGGGAATTTGAATTTGACAAGAGCCAACACCTAGTAAGGGGAGTCCTTATAAAGGGAAGGTTTTACAGTTATTACTAAAGTCTTTCAGCTGAGCTTCCTGTTTTAAAGGTGGAATGTTGAAAGCCCTTAGCAATGATGCCGGAATGTCAGACTCTTGGTCTCGGCTATTCGAAGAAGGAATCGACGGACCACAAGAGTAGTGGTAAGTCAGGATTTATTTACAAGAAAGGAAAATTAGAAGTATAAGAAAAGCCAGACCTCCAGGCAAAGAGGACCCAGGAAGGGAACAAGCTCTCCTGTTCCCTCTCTGAGGTCCAGCCGAGGTCTGCTTGGAGAGGAACAAGCTCTCCTGTTCTCTCTCCGACCTCCTGCCGAGATCTGCCCCTGAGCTCTCTGCTCAGGGGTTTATATAGTCCCAGGGAGTTGTTTTGCCGGAACTTCTTAGGGCGTGGGTCTTTGTCAGTTACAGCCAGCTGTCCAATGAAGACCCAGGCCCTGGAAACTGACATGATATTGACCAGTCAGATGTGCAGGAAGAGCAGACAGCAAGGCACCAGTGTCTTCCGCACAGGTGTCCGGCCCTTCCGCAAGCTGGTTCCTCCATCCGCCACAGCATCAGCGCTGCCAGGGCCAAGGCAGCAGTTGTAGGGTTGCCTTGTCCTGCATCAGCAAGATGGAGTCGGGGCATAACCAAGGAAGTCTTTGA
>CAUYRH010104244.1:0-10694 GCA_963574655.1 Perodicticus potto
AGAGCCTCAAGCTGTCGCCCTGGATAGAGTGCTGTGGCATCACAGCTCACAGCAACCTCCAATTCCTGGGCTCAAGCGAGTCTCCTGCCTCCGCCTCCCCAAGTAGCTGGGACCATGCCCGGCCATTTTTTGGTTGCAGCCATCATTGTTGTTCGGCGGGCCCGGGCTGGATTCGAACCTGCCAGCTCAGGTGTACGTGTCTGGCACCTTAGCCGGTTAAGCCACAGGCGCTGAGCCCAATGGTAGTTTCTTAAAAGTTAATCACAATGTGGAATTTGAAATTATAAAAACAAGCCTTTTGCATTCTTTTACATTAAAACTCATTGGTATGTATTGCACTTTGAGACTTTTATTCATACTTGATTTTGAAAATGTTGACTTATTGAGTTAATACAGATTTTCCAAATGTTTACACATTTCATTATGCAATTTATTTTTTTTTGAGACAGAGCCTCAAGCTGTCACCCTGGGTAGAGAGCCGTGGCATCACAGCTCACAGCAACCTCCAATTACTGAGCTCAAGCGAGTCTCTTGCCTCTGCCTCCCAAGTAGCTGGGACTACAGGCGCCCGCCACAAGGCCTGGCCATTTTTTGGTTGCAGCCATCATCGTTGTTTGGCTGGCCTGGGCTGGATTCGAACCCGCCAGCTCAGGTGTACATGGCTGGCACCTTAGCTCATTGAGCCACAGGCACCGAACCTCATTATGCAATTTAAAAAGATCAGTTGGAGTGGCTAACACTTGTAATCCCAGCACTTTGGAATGTTAAGACAGGAAGATCACTTGAGACTAGGAGTTTGGGAACAGCTTGGGCAACCTAACTGAACCCTGTCTTTACAAAAAATTTAAAGATTAGCTAGGTGTGGGCTGGGTACAGTGGCTCACGCCTGTAATCCTAGCCCTCTGGGAGGCCAAGGCTAGTGGATGGCCTGAGCTCTCAGATTTTGAGACCATCCTGAGCCAGAGCCAGACCTGTCTCTTAAAAAAAAAATAGCCAGGCATTGTGGCAGGCACCTATAGTCCCAGCTACTTTGGAGGCTGAGGCAAGAGAATCTCTTAAGCCCAAGAATTTGAGGTTGCTGTGAGCTGTGATGCCACGGTACTCTACCAAGGGGGACAAAGTGAGACTCTGTCTCAAGAAAAAAAAAGATTAGTCAGGTGTGATGGTAAGTGCCTATGGCCCACTATTGTGGAGGCTGAGGCTTGAGCCCAGGAGGCTGCAAAGAACTGTTATGCCACTGTACCCTATTCTGGGTGATAGAGCAAAATCTTGTCTTTTTAAAAAAGAAGAAAAAGAAAACCATGTTTGTTAATATCACCAGTAGTCATCAGAAATCTATGTATATGTTGGAAATATTGTCAGCTGTTTCTTTGGTGTGACAGGTACATTTCATTCATTTTTGAGAAAAAAAATCTATCACCTGACTAAGTCTAAATAACCATTATTTGTCAGTTCTTTCGAGTGTAAAATAGTGTTTCATATAGAATAAGTGAATATTTCCACTTTCAACTTTATTTCATGGAGGCTGTATGTGTACTTCTCATTTAATTATATTTTTTTTGTTCATTAAGGATGTTTTTAACAAAAACTTAGTCTACAATTAGGACTGTAAAGAATACAATGACCTTAGTCTCACAATTCCCTTGATTCACGTTAGGCACCAGAAGTTTTATCACCATTTCTTTCATGTCATTGATGCAAATGTCAATACAGTAAAAAACAAAACAAAACAAAAAAAACCCGCAATACCATTTTAGCATTATTGTAAAAATAGCTTATCCTGGTTGACGCTCTTGAAAGGGTCTTAGGGACCACCAGAGGTATGTGGACCGCACCCTGAAAGTTGATACTCTGAAACATAAAGTCGAATTAGAACCCTTGGCAGATCCAAAACAAGATCAACTCATTTGGATATAGTTTTCCTAGGAGATGAGTTTAACAAGATAATACTATCTCAATGTGATTTGTTTAGTAGGTAGCATGTGGTTTTCTCTTATTTTTTAATCAGAAACTAGTCCTTTTGACACAGTATTACTTCAGAGTGTTCATTGTTTAAATGGTTTAGGAATAAACATGAGTTGCTAACACCTAATCTTAAAATTACATTCTTTCAAAAAGAATGTGGGTCATTTTTTGATGATGACTTGGGCATTAAGGCATGTGTCGACTGTTTTTACTGGCTTTTAAGTGGTTAAAATTTCTATTTGAACTTTGGTTTTTGATAGAACATTTTTTTTCCCAAAGGTTTTATTAAAGGTGTTATATCAGTACAAGGAGAAGCAATATATGGCTCCTCGAGTTCTGCAACAGACATTAAATTATATTAACCAAGGAGTTTCCCATGCCCTCACCTGGAAGAATCTAAAGCCTCATATACAAGTAATAATTTTGTATCTTAAATGTTTTTCTAGCCAATGTAATAGAAATAACGTTAATTGCCATAAAGGATGAAAAGCTGCATATTTTATTGTGTTAGTCTAGTTGTGGTGATTGTTTTGAGAGTGCAACAGAACAAGGAGATGTAGGCTCAGCGCCTGTACCTCAGTGGCTAAGGGTGCCAGACACATACACCTACACCGAAGCTGGCGGGTTCAACTCCAGCCCGGGCCTGCCAAACAATGACTACTACAACCAAAAATAGCCGGTGTTATGGCGAGCACCTGTAGTCCCAGGTACTTGGGAGGCCGAGGCAAGAGAATCGCTTAAGCCCAAGAGTTTGAGGTTGCTGTGAACTGTGACGCCATGGCACTCTACCCAAGGCAACAGCTTGAGACTCTGTCTCAAAAAAAAAAAAAAAAAGAAAGAAAAGAAAAAGGAGATGTAACTCTGACATAACATTATGAGAGGTATTTTGTGAATATTTGTTATTTAACCTAAAACTGTTATCTTCAATCTTGCATTAAAGTTTTGCTGTTGGATTGTGATTAGTTAACATTTTATAATATAAATTGAAGTAAGCAGGGGACTTTATTTCCTCTGTTAGTTCCCAAGATAGTTGACTTATCTCCTATTTTTATAAGTAATTTATTTGCTTTATTTAGAGCAGAGAATTTGATAGACTAAAATTTAATATTTAGTAGTTAAAGGAATATGAAAGTTTAAATTTGAAAACTGAAGGCTGTTACTTTCTTTAACTTTTAAATTGCAGGGCATTATCCAAGATGTTATTTTTCCATTGATGTGCTATACAGATGCTGATGAGGAACTTTGGCAAGAGGACCCTTATGAATATATACGCATGAAGTTTGGTAAGGGATTGTCCCCTTTTTAGAAATAAAATATGCCAGTAGTTAAGATTAGAGTGTTCGTGCATATCCAGCCTAGGGGGTATTATGGCCCCAGGTTTGGTACTAAAAACTTTGGTTTTAATGTGATTTATCCTTTGTTTAGACCTTTTTGAGGTTATTTATTACCTGTGGAATTTGATAATGATCATCTTATTTTTTAACAGACACAAATACAGTAGGGTTATAAAGTTAGGAATGCTGAATATACTTTAGGCATATGCCAAAACTGTTACATAATCGGTGTGTTTCAATTATACTTTTGGATCCCACCTCAGTTATCATATACATACGTATGGGAATTGAGAAGACACATTGGAGTTACAAGGAGTCCCTGCATGGCCCTAAAGAGTTAATGATTTGGTTAACTTTTTTTCAGTCCTTCTTCCTACCAAAATCTTTTGTACTTTTTGTAATTTGTATTTCTGTGACTCTGTTGTAAAATACATGGGTTCATTTTCATACTCCTCTTAAATGAAGTTTTGGTACTTTTTCCATGCCTTTTTTTTTTTTCTGAGACAGAGCCTCAAGCTGTCACCCTGGATAGAGTGCTGTGGCATCTGCCTCCGCCTCCCAAGTAGCTGGGACCACAGGCGCCCGCCATAACGCCGGGCCATTTTTTGGTTGCAGCCATCATTGTTGTTTGGCGAGCCCGGGCTGGATTCGAACCCGCCAGCTCAGGTGTACGTGGCAATGCTTTTTTTTTTTTTTTTATTTTTTTTAAACAGCATCATTTATAAAAACTATGTATTATAAAAATGTTTAGTGAACAAATTGAATTTGCCATTTTCTGTCTTAATTTTAAATGTTTTTTTAGATGTGTTTGAAGATTTCATTTCTCCTACCACTGCTGCCCAGACACTTTTGTTTACAGCCTGTAGTAAGAGGAAAGAGGTAAGTAATGTGTAGATAACTTTTGCAATATTATTTTACATTTATTCAAATATACATTCAGTTTTAAATGTTAGTCATGTGAGTCATTGTGTTAGTATTTTTTTTGTTTGTTTGTTTTTGGTTTTATTCTTATTTTTTGAGATAGTCTCCTGTTGTCATCCTGAGTACAGTGCTGTGGCATCCTCACATTTCATTGCCCTCAAATTCCTGGCCTCAAGTGATCCTCCTGCCTCAGCCTCCCAAAGTGTTAGGATTACTGGTGCCTAGACTGTTGGTATGTTTTTCAAGCACTGTCGGGATAGCCAATAAAGTACTACTTTGCTCTTTTAATTTAGGTACTGCAAAAAACCATGGGATTTTGTTACCAGATCCTTACAGAACCAAATGCCGATCCTCGAAAAAAAGATGGAGCCCTGCATATGATTGGCTCTTTAGCCGAAATACTTCTGAAGGTATTGCTTCTTTTGCATATATGTATGTGAGTGTGCAGTTAGTTTTATAAAATTAACAGCTTTATTGAGATCCAGTACACAAACCATGCAATTTGCCCTTGCAGATTGTTTACAAAAAGTTTACATACACCTCAGTAGTTTTTATTTTATTCACAGAGTTGTACAGCCATCACAGCCATACAATTCCAAAACATTTTCATGACTCCCAAAAGAAACTCTATACACATTAGCATTCACTACCTGTTTAACCCCAAATCTCCCAACCATGGGCTACTCATAGTCTTCATTTGTCTATATGAATTTGGTTTTTTCTGAACGTTTCATATAAATGGAACAGTATAAAATGTGATGCTTCATTTATTTGTAATGTTTTCAAGGTTTATCTATGTGATAGCATGTGTCACTGTTTTTATTGCAAATTATATTTCATTGTATTAATATATACATTTTGTTTATCCATTTATCAGTTTACACTTTGTTACGAGCAACACTTGTTACGAACAACACTGTTGTGAATATTAGTGTACAAGTTTTTGTGTGGACAGATATTTTCAGTTCTCTTGGGTGTATACCTAGGAGTGTCTAAATTGATGATCATATTTTAAGAAGTTATAGGACTGTTTTCAAAGTGGATGTATCATTTTATAAATATAAGGGTTTCAATTTCTCTACATCTTTACAAGTAGTGTTATTTTCTGCCTTTTCGATCATAGCTGCCCTGAGAATATGAAGTAGTATCTCACAGTAGTTTAGGTTTACATTTTCTTAATGGCTAACGAGGAGAACCTTCTCATGTCCTTATTATCCACTCAAATATATCCTTTAGAGAAATATCTATTCAAATTGCCCGTTTTTATTTTAGTAGTTTTTTTTCCCCCCTTTTTGCAGTTTTTGGCTGGGGCTGGGTTTGAACCCGTCACCTCCAGCATATGGAGCTGGCGCCCTACCCCCGAGCCACAGGCACCGCCTTAGTAGTCTTTTTATTGAATTGTTAGAAATATTTCATATATGTGATTTGCAAGAATTTTCTGCTATTCCTTAGGTTATATTTTCACTTTTTCTTTCTTTTCCTTAAATTCTTTAACTTTTTTTATTTTTTTGTTTTTTTTTGAGACAGAGCCTCAAGCTGTCACCCTGGACAGGGTGCCGTGACATCACAGCTCACAGTAGCCTCCAATTCTTGGGCTCAAGCGAGTCTCCTGCCTCTGCCTCCCAAGTAGCTGGGACTACAGGCGCCTGCCACAACACCCGGCCATTTTTTGATTGCAGCCGTCATTGTTTGACGGGCCCGGGCTGGATTCGAACCTGCCAGCTCAGGTGTATGTGGCTGGTGCCTTAGCCCGTTGAGGCACAGGCACCGAGCCATTTCATAAGATTTTAATATGTCCAGTTATTAGTTTCTCTTGTTCACTTGTGCTGAAAGTACTTTTATTGTGTGAGTTACCTTTACATGTTGCAAGATAGTTGTAAAGCAGTGTTTTTCCTCTCAATATATTGATCTTGGTGACTGTTTGAGATGAGCAGAGCAACATGTTTGCCCTCATGCTTCATCTTTTTTTTTTTTTTGTAGTTTTTGGCCGGGGCTGGATTTGAACCCGCCACCTCTCGCATATGGGGCCGGCGCCCTACTGCTTTGAGCCACAGGTGCCGCCCTTGATGACAGTTTGTAAAATTGAATGCTGCTGTTTTACCTTAGTGGTAACAAGTCTTTTAGAGGAGTTTGTTATAACAAAAAACACATCAACACTTAGAAAATTGGAGAAGACTACAGATATAACAACTAAATGCAATGTGAGATCCTAGACTGGATCATGAACCAGAAAAAGACACATTATGCTTTTGTTACACAAGCTTTATATACAAGGAACAACTGACTAATTAGGGACCTCATCTTAATTGTACATGCTATGTCTGACTTATTAGTTAAGATCTATGGCCAGGTGCAGTGGCTCATGCCTATAATCCTATTGCTGTGGGAGGCCGAGGCAGGTGGATTACTTGAGTTGAGCCAGGTGTGGCAGTGCTAAGGCATTTGAGACCAGCCTGAGCACGAATGAGACCCCATCTCTACTAAAAAAATGGAAAAGAGAAAACCTAGCTGGGCATAGTGTTGCACACGTGTAGTCTCAGGGGGCTGAGGCAAGAGGATTGCTCAAGCCCACGAGTTTGAGGTTGCTGTGAACTATGATGCCATGGCCCTCTACCCAGGGCAACAGAATAAGACTCTTGTCTCAAACAAACAAAAAAGAAGCAGCAGCAAATATTTAGTCATTATCCCTTCCCACTCCCACAAACCTTGCTTCACTGAATTGGTTGTTATTTTGTGTACATGTTGTATCTTTCAGCTTCTGTTTAAGACAGGGTCTTGTGTGTTGCCCAAGATTAGAATGCGGTTCTGTGACCTCAAGTGATCCTCTTTCCTCAACCTCCCAACTAACTGGGACAATAGGCGTGCACTGCCACACCCGGCTAATTTTTACACTTTTTGTAAGATACAGGGTCTCACTCAGACTGATCTGGACTCCTGGCCTCAAGTGATCCTCCCACCTGGATTGCCTTTCAATTTCTCTATACTCATTTACTTGTCCTTCTCTTAGTTAAAAAGTATAAGTTAAAGACATTCTAATTATTTATTGTATAGAAGGTTGGGACTCCTGAGAGTTCTCTTGACACCTTGAAGTACTTTATCTCTATTCTTTACCCAGCTTCACTTAATGGTAGCATCTTACATATAGGCAGGCACAATTATCAAAACCAGGAATTAATTTTTGTATGATACTATAAATTAATCTACAAACCTTTTTTTTTATATTTCACAAGATTTACCACTTATGTCCTTTTCCCTGGTTCATGATCCCACAGTGCATTTAGTTGTTATATCTGTGGTCTTCTCCAGTTTTGTGTAGTTATTGATATTGTTAGCATTTTGTATTTTTAATGTTGACTTAATAAACTCTTCTAAAAGCTTGTTACCACTTAGAAAATACGCAACTTTAAGATTAATGAAAGTGTCTTTTTACTTTTTCCCCCTGGATTCCATTTTGATGGAGTATCTTTTTACATATCTATCTGTTATTTTCTCCAGATTATGTTCAGTTAGAAACTAGAATTTTAATGATTATAGTAGTTTCATACAGACCGGGTACAGTGATTCACTCCTGTAATCCTAGCACTCTGGGAGGCCGAGGTGGGTGGATCTCTTGAGCTCAAGAGTTTGCGACAAGCCTGAGCAAGAGTAAGATCTCATTTCTACTAAAAAATAAAAAAAGTGAGGCAAGAGGATCACTTGAGCCTAAGAGTTTGAGGCTGCTGTGAGCTATGATGCTCTGGGACTCTGGGCAACAAAGTGAGAATCTGTCTCCAAAAAAATGTTTCATAAGAAAAAAAATTGTAGGCTTGGCGCCTGTGGCTCAACAGGCTAAGGCGCCAGCCACGTACACCTGAGCTGGTGGATTCAAATCCAGCCCGGGCCTGCCAAACAACAATGACGGCTGCAACCAAAAAGTGGCCAGGCGTTGTGGCGGGCGCCTATAGTCCCAGCTACTTGGGAGGTGGAGGCAAGAGACTCGCTTGAGCCCAGGAATTGGAGGTTGCTGTGAGCTGTGATGCCACAGCACTCTATCCAGGGTCACAGTTTGAGGCTCTGTCTCAAAAAAAAAAAAAAGATAAAGAAAAGAAAAAAAATTTTATAAGGTAAGGAATAAAATTAACCACCTTTCCATTAAATAAACACCATTACTGTTACGATCTGGTATAATGATTTTCTAATAAGTGATATAAAAACATGTAAAAATGTATTGAGTGTTTTTTTGGTGGGTAAAGTTCTAGAATAAGAAATTTGGTTGTAGGCCGGGCACAGTGGGTTGCACCTGTAATCCTAGCACTCTGGGAGGCCGAGGTGGGTGGATTGCCTATGCTCACAGGTTCAAGACCAGCCTGAACTAAAGAGAGACCTCTTTTTTTTTTTTTTTTTAGAGACAGAGTCTCACTATATCATCCTCGGTAAAGTACTAGACATCACACAGCTCACAGCAACCTCTAACTCCTGGGCTTAGGCAATTCTCTTGCCTCAGCCTCCTGACTAGCTGGGACTATAGGCACTGGCCACGACACCCGGCTATTTTTTTGTCGCAGTCTAGCTGAGGCCGGGTTTGAACCCACCACCTCCAGTATATGGGATCGGCGCCCTACTCCTTGAAGCACAGGCGCCGCTGAGAGACCTCATTTCTAAAAATAGCTGGGAAAAGAAAAGAAATTTGGTTGTAAATCCTGGGGTTTAGAGAATCATAGTGGGTGACGTGACATTCATAGTTACACTGTTGTATCTATTTTGAAATTAAAATGATAGTATGTTTGGAACTACATCAAAATAATTATTGTTTATATTTACAGAAAAAGATCTATAAAGATCAGATGGAATACATGTTGCAGAATCATGTATTCCCTCTCTTCAGCAGTGAACTGGGCTATATGAGAGCAAGGGTATGTTTTAAAGCTGTATATTATACATTTATGTTTTGTAGTGAATGACATTTTTAAAAGTTTTTTAATTGACATATAATTATATTCATGTTGTACATAGTGATGTTTCTGTGTAATTATCTCAAATGAATGACTCTAAATTTTATTTCAATAGATTTAGAGAATATAAATGGCTTTTTGTTATGAACGACTGTGGATTTTAATATTGAAACCTTTTAATGTTCACTTTAGAACCCATATTTATTTTAGGTTTTTGTTTAATGTCAGTCTTTAAGTGGCTGTTGTAGTGTGTGCATAGTTTTAATCTATGACAGGTAGCAGTATCTGTTTGTGTTTTGCATGCAGATCTTGCTATCCACACAAATATCGTGCAGCCGAAAAGAAACTTGGGATCATAGTACTGGTCTAGTGTTGTCTCTTATGACACATCTACCACTGGCCAGCCTCCAAATTCCCACACAGAGAACTCTGGGAATGGAGTTGAATTTGGGGGAATTTAGTGCAGTCATAGTAACTCATTGCATTTTTTACAAAGGCTTGCTGGGTACTTCATTATTTTTGTGAAGTGAAGTTCAAAAGTGATCAGAACCTTCAAACAGCCTTGGAGCTGACAAGAAGATGTCTTATTGATGATAGAGAAATGCCTGTGAAAGTTGAAGCTGCCATTGCACTTCAAGTGTTGATCAGCAATCAAGAAAAAGGTAAATGGGCTCAGCGCCGGCACCAGCCACGCACACCTGAGCTGGCGGGTTCGAATCCAGCCCCGGCCCACCAAACAACAATGACGGCTGCAACCAAAAAATGGCTGGGCGTTGTGGCGGGCACCTGTAGTCCCAGCTGTTTGGGAGGCGGAGGCAGGAGACTTGCTTGAGCCCAGAAGTTGGAGGTTGCTGTGAGCTGTGATGCCATGGCACTCTATCCAGGGTGACAGCTTGAGGCTCTGTCTCAAAAAAAAGAAAAGAAAAAGGTAAATGATTTATTGTCAAGAACAGTGAATGGGTCTCAGCACCCGTTGTTCAGTGGTTAGGGCGCTGGCCACATACACTGGGGCCTGTGGATTTGAACCCGGCCCGGCCTGATAAAACAGCAATGACAACAACAACCAAAAACTAGCCAGACATTATGGTGACTGCCTGTAATATCAGCCATTTGGGAGGCTAAGGCAAGAGAATCTGTCAAGCCCAAGAGACTGAGGTTGCTGTGAGCTGTGATGCAATGGCATTCTACTGAGGGAAATAGATAGTGAGACTGTCTCAAAAAAAAAAAAAAATAGTGAATATCTTTACATGTAATTATAAAACATATAATACTAGAAATTGAGCATACTTTTTAATGTTAAAGTATTTCTTTTTACCCTTTGGTGTATGTTGTATTAGATAGATTTTAAGAAGTTTTAGTTTTGCCCCACAAGTTTCTACTGCCCTCCTTTTTTTTCTCTTACAGCTAAAGAATACATCACACCATTCATCAGACCTGTAATGCAGGCTCTTCTTCATATTATAAGAGAAACAGAAAATGATGACCTTACCAATGTAATTCAGAAAATGATCTGTGAATATAGTGAAGAAGTTACTCCTATTGC
>CAUYRH010104245.1:0-19213 GCA_963574655.1 Perodicticus potto
GTTTTCCTGCTGCGCCAGGTGTGAGAGACCCCCAGCCCGGGCTGATTTGTAAATAAACCTCTTGCTATCGCATGGGATTTAGCCTCAGTGATTTGTGTGGGGGATCCCCTGAGCTGGCCACAGCACTCCCTTGTTCAAAAACTCGTAAGAATGTCACGGTGATAATAGGAGAACATTACAGGTCCAGGATCCTTCTGGCTGCAAATGGATCCACCTTATGGGGTTCATCCCCTCACACACATGCATTCATGTGTCTGTTTGGTTTTAGAGATCTGCTTTGCATGCAGAGAACTGGACTTTACTTTCTTTTAAAATGGGGAGTAAAGATGGCCTAGAAAGGAAAAAACCAAACAGGGTACTCATGGACTCATGACCTCTAATTAACTTAGCTATTAATGCTTAATTCAGGGTCAGGAATTAAACTAGCAAGCGGCTCAAAAGGAGTAAAATATTGATTGATATATCGTTAGTGAAGAAAAGATGAGTAGCTTTATTTCTTTCCATTATGTTCTCACTTATACTCTTTCTCTTGAAAGTTATCATACGTTTTACATAAAGAAACACCTATGCTGGGGATTCTCCGGGAGCAGGGCCCATCTGGGTTTCACTTCCAGCTCTTCCCAGGCACTCAGCACAGTGCTTGGCACTCAATTGACGTTGTTGAATGAATCAATTCAGAAATTGCCAGAATGTCAGGGCAGGGAGAATTAAGAGACGACCAAAGGCCATTATTTAAAAAAAAAAAAATTTCTGTCCCGGGCAGAGCAAAGAGAGATACACAATTGAACTATGTTCAAGCTTCAGTGGAGAAGAATAAACAAGGGAGAGATTATACATAATTATAGACAATCAAGTTTCAGGGGGATAAACAGTAATAAAAAGCAAGGAGGTGCTCAAGCCTGGCACCTTTCCAGTTTCAGCCCAGGAACCAGCAGTGGAAAGCAAGGCCTGGGTAGGAAATATTCCCCTAAAGATCTATTTTCAGTTAGGTAGGGAATGACCTTTTGAGCCATTTAGTGTTGTTTTGATTTTGCTTCTTTTGCCCGGGGGTGCAGTAAGTGGTTATAGAGTTGCTCTGGCTATTCCTGGAGGTTTCTTTTTCTTTTTTTCTTTCTTATTTTTTTTTTTTTTTTTGGTAATGCCTTAGGCCAAAAAAAAAAAAAAACAGAAAAATCAAACTCTCAAAGGAACAATGAAGTCAAAGCCAAATCATTTAAAATGCTTGGCCAGTAGAGAGGAAAAAAAAAGAATTTCTGAATCCAAATCTCTCTACTTGTTTAATACATCAGAGCGTAGCACATTCACATGTATTATTTGTGAAAACAAACACACTTAGAGATCCAATTTCTGCCCAAGCAAAACAAGAGACCAATGAGATTTTGATAACTCAGATCCCAATATCATATTTTTTTGGGAAAAATTGCATTTCCTCTGCATATTTTTTGGTCAAATTATCCAAATAATTACACCTAGATTTCTGTTGGGTGTTACCTACAGACCCTTGACTATCATTCTTTTCTGAGCTTGGGCAAACAAAGGGCATTAAGAATTAAGTGGATGTTGTCAAGACTGACTGGGCCTTCAAGAAAGTCCAATCCTTGACCATTCTACCAGCGCCTGATGGCTGTGGCCAAGGTCTAGGAGGAAACAACTCCAAGCTCTGCTCAGAATCTTCTCTGCATCCCCTAAGGCCTGAGCACCATCAGGGTAATCTTTCCCTCTGTGCTTAAATTAAATGTGTATTTCACACATAATTATAGGTTCCATGAGACTTCCAAGATGGTATCCTCCTGAATTAATCATGTTTAGCTTCTACACAGGTAATTAACAAGGTAGAAATAGCCCGAGGCATTGAAATTACCAAAACTGCTTCAGTATTGACACATCCTCCGAGGCCTGACAAGGGTGAGGCCCCAGAGACAGTAGTTCTTAGACGTTAGGTCTTAGACATTAGGGTGTGCATTCGTGTCACCTGGGAAACTTGCCAGATGTACAGGCTCTGCAGCTCCACCCTCAAAGTTTGACTGGGGAGCCAAGCATCTGCACGTTATGAAAGGTGTGAAGAAGCTCTTGCTTAGAGAAGTATACTGTAGGCTTTCAAACTTGAGCAAGCATCTGAATGACTGGGAGGACTACTCCTTGAGTTTCTGATCCAAAAGATCTAAGGTCAGTCAAGAGAACTTGAATTTCTAACAAGTTCCAGGTGATATGGCTGTTACTGGTCTGGACAACACTCTTTGAGATGTACTCCTGGGTATTCAAAGCCGGGACCCTAGGCCAGCAGCATTAGCTTCACAGGGAAGCTTGTCAGAAATGCAGTCTCAAGCTCCAGGACATGTATTAGGAATCAGACCAGGATTTATTATTCACTAAGACCGCCCCCCCAAGGGATTCACATCACAATGAGGTTTTGAGCAGAGTTGATTTAGACCATAACAGCCCTTTACAACCTTGAGTGCACATTGGCACCATCTGGGAAGCTCTTAGAACATACCAATACCTGGGAGAGAGATTTTGGTTTTGTTGTTCTGGCAAGGAGAATTTGAAAAGCTTCCCAGGTGATTCTAATATGCAGCGAAGGTGGCAAACCGCGATGCTGGGTAAGTACTTGCTGGGTGCTTGTGGATGGAAATTTCCAGCCATACCGAGGAGATATTTTCCCTTTAGCTGGCATCCACACGCTGCCTTGTGCATGGGGGCCCCTCCCCACCAAGCATTTGCAGTCCTGACACCGCAGGCCAAGGGAAAAGAAAGGTCTCAGAATGTGAGCTCACACACACAGAAAATAGTACAGAAAAAAAAAAAGAGAGAAAACTTAAAAAAAATTCTGTAATTAGTATTCTTGGTGAGATTTGAGAAGACTTTGCAGTGACAACACAGAAACAAAAAAAAAAGCTGTCGTATAAAAGGAGCAGTCTGAGAACAACAGAGGGTTCTAAGAGATGAAAAACATGGTTAAAATAAAATTCTCAAGAGAGCAGAATGGATATTACAGAAGAAAGAATGAATTATAAAAGCCACTTCCAAATGCCCAACCAGCTGAATTAAAGTCACTGATCATCCAGAGCACTTGATTAAAAAGAGTTTCTGGACCCCACTGTAGACTTGTAGAATTGGAATCAGCAGGTGGGCACCAAGGATTCATATCTTTAACAAATGCCTGGAGGGGATTTTGATGGACTATCAGATTTTGGAATCACTCCCTTAGGGGCCAGGTCTCCCAAACCCCTAAAAAAGTGAGGAAATTTTGAGAATCAACAATCAGAAAGGGCCACAATATTGCAAAACTCCTCCAGGGCAAGGGGTGGGGCAGAAGGTGGATTGTTAGCGCCCCTTGCCCCACATGGGAGTGGGGACTTCCACATTGTATAATGCTGTGGCCTCGAACGGAGGAGAGATCTTGGAAATATACTACCTGCAATGGAAGTTCCAAAAGTAAATAAGTGAGCAGGTGCAGATGAAATTATCAAATAAATAATAGATTGTCTCCAGACCAAAAGGGATGTCAAATGCTATTTTTAGCAGCTTTATTAAAAGAGTTCACCTAACATATAATTCACACATTTAAAGTGTATAGTTCTGTGGTTTTTAGTATATTCAGAGTTATGCAACTACTCTCATTATCTAATTGTAGAATATTTTCATCACCCCCCCAAACCCCATTACTCATTAAAAATCACTCCCCATCTCCATCTTCCACCCGACCTCCTGCCCTAGGCAACCACGAATCTACTTTCTTTCTCTCTCTATTTGCCTATTCTGAACCTTTGATATAAATGGAATCATGAAATATTGGTCTTTTGTGACTGGCTTCTATCATTTAGCTTGTTTGCAAGATTAATCCATATAGTAGCAGATATCAGCACTTCTTATGGCCAAATAATATTGCATTGTATAGATATACCACATCATGTTTATCTATTCATTACTTGGTGGAAATTAGAGGCATTTCTACTTTCTATTATGAATAACGTTGCCGATATACACACCTTTTGTGCAGATATATATTTTCCTTTCTCTTTGGCATATACATAGCTGCAGAATTTCTAGATCAGAGGAACTCTCTGTTAACATTTTGAGAAACTTAAAAACTGTTTTTTAAAGTAACTGCCCTATTTTACAATCCCACCAGCGGTATATATTGCTCACCAACACTTGTTATTGCCTCTTTAAAAAACATTATAATCATATTAGTGGGTGTTTGAATTGTATTTCTTTGATGGTAAATATCTATTCCTGTGCTTATTGGTCACCAGTATATCTTCTTTGGAGAAATGTTGATTGAAGACCTTTCTCCATTTTTTAATGGGGTTGTTCATTCTCTTATTGTAGAGTTGTAAGTGTTCTTTGCGTATTCGGAGTACTAGACCCTTCCCAGATATAAGCTTTGAAAATATTTCCTCTCATTTTCTCAACTGACTTTTCACCTCCTTCATGGTTTCCTTTGAAGTGTAAAAGTTTTAACTTTGAAGTCTAATTGATCTAGTTTTCCTTTTGTCATTTGCGCTTTTGCCATCATAACTAAGAGGGCTTTTTTCTGACCCAGGCTACAAAGACTTACTCCCATGTTTTCTCTGAAGAGTTGTACAGTTTTAGCTCTTTCTCAAGGTGATGGAAGCTGAGAAGTCCCATGACAAAACATCGCAAGCTGGAGGTCCTGGGATACTGGTAGGGCAGTTCAGTGTAAGTTTGAAAACCTCAAGAACTGAGAGCCAGGAAAGCCGATGGTATAATTTTCATCTTCAGGCCACAAACCTGAGAACCTGTGGGGACCACTGGTATAAAACCTCAAGTCCAAAGGCCAGAGAGCCCCAGGTTCTGATGTCCAGCACAGGAGGTGAAGAGTGTTTCCCAGTTCCTAGAGAAAGAAACCAATTCACCTTTTCTCTTTTGGTCTATCCGAGGCCCCTGCTGATAGGATGGTGCTTGTGGTTTTGAGAGCAAATCTTCCCTATTTAGTCTACTCAGGCTCCTATGCTAATTTCTTCCAGGAACACCCCTCACTCTAGGTATGCCTTTATCCAGTCAAGTTGACTCTTAAAATTAACCATCACTCCAGGTTATAGTATGTGTCAGAATTCTCTCCCTTTCTAAAAGGCTGACTACATTTCCATTGTATGTGTACACACATTTTGTTTATTCATCCATTCGTAAATGGACACTTGGGTTGCCTCCATCTTCGTCTGCTGTGACTAATGCTGCTACAAACATGGTGTACAAAAATCTGTTTGAGTCCCTGCTTTCAATTGTTTTGGAAGAAGAGGAATTGTAGGATCACATGGGAATTTGAGTCTCAATTTTTAAAGGAACCACCACACTGCTTGTCATAGCAACTGTACCACTTTACATTCCCACCAGCAATGTACAAGGTTTCAATTGATCTGGTGTTTTAAGTTGGGTTTTTCAATATGCATCCTAATTGATGTACCCATTTTCATAGTCTCAAGGACATTTGGGTGTAGACCTAAGAAGTCAAGCTAGCCAGATTCTTTGGGGCTTTCTACCAGAGTTATTTGTATTAACCTACTCTTCCTACTAGGATTGCATATCATTTGGGGAGTGAAGCAATCACATGTAATAGAAAACTCAAGTAACTTTGATATAATCAATAGAGGGGTTTATTTTCTCACGTAAAAGAAGCCTGAGATAGGCAGTCCAGAATGGTAAGACAGTTTGGCAGTATCCTCAATGACCTGTTATTGCCCTGTGTTTCTGATCTAACTTTATTAGCATATAGCTTCGCTCCTCAAAGATACCTCATGGTCTCAATATGGCTGCTGTAGTTCCAGCAGTCAAATTCATGTCCCAGACAGGAAAATGGAAAGGGCAGAATGATGAATAGTGAGTCAACACCCTTTAAAATCTTTGACTGTAACCCTACATGATGACTTTTATTTTTGGCTAGAACTGAGCTCTACCTGCAAGAGAGTCTCAGAAATGTAGTTTTTACCTGCGTACATTGATTTCCAAAATAAATTTGGGATTCTATTAGGATATTGAGAAGACTAATCACCATCTCTGCCACAGATTATTAAACCTACAGAAAATGAAATTAGATTCTAGGTAGCCATCCTGCAGAGAGCATATGGATTGAGCTTACCAAGAAATTAGAAACAGAAATCTGACATTTGATTTCTTGTTCCAGCTGTGCCTTATAGGTACTTAAACCCACTATATTCCTTTGTTTCTCACAAGTTAGTTTAAAGTTGGTTTTGTCATTTGCAATAGAAAGAGTTCTTATTAATGCAAGGGTCAACAGAAAATACCCGTTAAATAAATTATAGTATATCTAAATAAATTAAATGAACTTAAGGTACATCCTTAGAATAAAATTCATGCAGGTATTATAATTAAATGTGTATATCTACATACAGTAGATGTGAGAAATACATTCCAAGACCCCCAGTGGATACTTGAAACCCTTGATCATACCAAACCCTATATCTACTTTTTCTTACACATACATACCTATAATAAAGTTTAATTTATAAATTAGTCACAGTAAGACTAACAATAATGACTAACAATGAACTAGAACAATTATAACAATACACCATAATAAAAGTGATGTGAATATGGTCTCTTTCTTAAAATACCTTATTGTACTTTATTCACCCATTTTCAGACTAGATGACCACAGATAACTGACACCTCAGAAAGTGAAACCATGGGTCAGGGGGACTACTTTAGGGGGACTACTTTACTTCATATATTTCTGTCCATATCTCTCTGCAAAAAAAAAAATATTTTAAAATACACCAAAATGTTAGTGGTGATTTCTCTCTGAGTGATGGGACTTCCACTAATATTTACTTGCTTCTCTACATCCTTCTGAGTGCCGCATAAGAAACTTGTATTACTACTTTTGTTTTTGTTTCTTTTGGTCTTGGGTTATTTTTTTCCAAAAAAACTTTAAATCTTTTCAAGATCTTTTATTAGCAAATACCTGGGGGCCCCCAGAAATATTTGCCATGCTACCTGATCAAGATGATCTCAGCTTGAAGGATTGTTAGAGGGGCTGCTGCCAGGGCACTGCTCCTTCCACGAAAGGCCACTGTCATGGGTCTAACATCAAGAACTCTGTTGCTGAGGCTCATCAGGATGACGTAGTTGGAAAACACATACCCCAGGAGTTGTCTGATTCAGCTGGGTGGATGGGTTATTTAAAGTTGACAGTTG
This sequence comes from Perodicticus potto, assembly GCA_963574655.1. NCBI lineage: Eukaryota > Metazoa > Chordata > Mammalia > Primates > Lorisidae > Perodicticus > Perodicticus potto. Next base: position 7,180 of record CAUYRH010104245.1, read on the forward strand.
AAAGTGTTAGATACAACTTCCTCATCTGAGAAGTAAATGAACGTGAACTATATCTGTAGCGTGTTGAACCCTCGTCCTCCTGCAGTGTGCTAGAGCCAACATGCATATTTAATGATTAGCTCAGATAAAAAACAGGTCTTCTTCATTTCTCCACAGAAATAAAAGAAGAAAAAAAACTTTAAAGAAATAGCAATAAGACGCAGCTCCATGTAACACCACTCAAATTTAAGATGACATCTGCCTGTATTCAGCTGGTAGGGCTGCCATGACAAAGGCAGAGCAGGTGACTTGAACAACAGAAAATTTTCATCTATGTTTCACAGTTTTTGGCGTACAGATCTTTCACCTCCTTGCTTAAATTTATTCATAAATATTTTATTTTTTAAGGCACTAGTGAATGGGATTGTTTTGAATTCTTTTTCAGATGGCTTATTGGTGTAGACACAAGTGCTACTTATTTTTGTATGTTGATTTTGTATGTGTATCTTGCAATTTTACTGAATTCATTCATTAGTTTTAATAGTTTTATGATAGAGTCTGTAGGATTTTCTATATACAAGATCCTTTCATCTGGGGAGACAAGTTTATATCTTTCTTTCGAATTTGGATATATTTTTTCTTCTTGCCTAATTGCTCTAGCTAGAACTTCCAGTATTGTATTGAGCAGAAGTGGTAAGAGTGAATCTCCTTGGCTAGTTTCTGACCTTAGAGGAAAGGTTTTCAACTTTTCTTCCATTGCATGGTTTGTTAGCTGGAAGCTCGTCAATATGTGGCCTTCATTGTGTTGAGGTACATTCCTTCTATACCTAATTTGTTGAAAATTTTTACCATGAATGTGTGTTGAATTTTGTCAAATATCTTTTCTGCATCTATTGAGATGATCCTATGATTTTCATCCTTCATTCTGTTAATGTGGTGTATCAATCACATTTATTTATTTGTCTATGTTGAACCATCCTTGTATCCCAGGGATATATTCCTTTGCTTATGGTGTATGATCCTTTTAATGTGTTGTTAAATTTGTTTGCTAATATTTTGTCAAAGATTTTTGCATCTGTATTCATCAGGGCTATTGAATGGTGTTTATCTTTTCTTGTAGTATCCTCATCTGACTTTGTCAGGATCATGGTGGTCTCATAAAATGAGTTTGGGAGTGAACACCTATTACTTCTAAAATTAAAAATGTATGTAGTTATTTCCTTTTGTAAAGATTATTAACAAAATGTATACTATCATCTCATTTTCAAATGTGAGTATGGACGAGAGTGTGTGCACAGGAGTACAAGAGAGTATACATACGAGAATGTGTTTGTGTATTTGTATTTGCCTACAATTAAGTCTACAGGGTATTCACAGAGAGATTAGCAATGGTATCTCTGGGTTGTAGGTCTCCTATTAGTTTCCATTACATTATTTTATATTCCTGGGTCGTGTGAATATTTTGTATTAACCATCTATTTATTATGCATGATGGTCAGTTTTATATGCCAACATTATCCTGATATTAACATTGACTGGGTTAAGTTATAGTCTCCAGTTACTTAATCAAACACTAAACTAGGTGTTGCTAGGAAAATGTTTTTTACATATGATCAGCATCTCTGATCAGCTGTCTTTAAGTAAAGGGGATTATCCTTAATAATCTAGTTGGGCCTGATTCAATCATATGAAAGGCCTTAAGAGCAGTGGTTCTCAACCTTGCTAATGCCATGGCCCTTTAATACAGTCCCTGTGGGTCACAACCGACAGGTTGGGAACCACTGCCTTAAGAGCAAAAGTGACGTTTCTTTGAAGAAAAGAAATTCTGCCTGTGGACTAAAGCTTCATCTTGTGCCTAAGAATTGCAACCTGCCCTTCTTAATGGCCTACCCTGTGGGCTTCAGACTTGCCTGGCCAGTTCCCACAATTACATAAGCCAATTCCTTCAATAAATCCATCTATCTACTGATCCTGTTTCTCTGGTGCCTTCCTGGCTTATACAGATTTTGGTACCTAGAAGTGGGGTACTGCTGTAACAAATACCTAAAATTGTGGAAGTGACTTTGGAATTGAATAATAATAGTCTGGTAAAATTAAGGCACATGACAGGAAAATGCCTAGATTTCCTTGAACAGGCTGTTAGTAAAAATATGGATATTATAGATTGCCAGTAGGGGCTCAGGAGGAAGTGAGAAGCATGGTATCATCTTACAGTATACACATACCATAAATAGAATATTGGTAGAGATATGAATGTTAAAGGTGCTGCTGGCAAGGGCTCAGAAGGAAATGAAGAACATATTATTGCAAACTAGAGGAAAAGCAATCCTTGTTACATAGTGGCAGAAAGCCTAGCTAAATTGTGTCCTGTAGTTGTGGGGAAAGCAGAACTTGTAAGCAATAAACTTGGCTAGTTAGCTGAGATTTCCAAGCTAAGTGTTGAAGGTACAGCTTGGTTTCTTCTTATTGTTTGTGTGAAATGTTAAGAGGAAAGACACAAGTAAAGGACCGTTAAGCAGGAAGGAACCAGCACTTGATGACTTGGGAAATTCTCAGCCTATCCAGATTGCAAAAAAATACTAAGATTAAGAGATTCACTGTTAGGAAATTGTGCTCTGGAGACAAGGCCAAGAGTGTGGCAGGACAACCTTCCTCCAGAGTGGAAGAAATTAACGGCATGGATCCATTCAATCATCTCTACAGAAGCCAGGAGTACATGTGGGATTACCCAGGAAGAACCTGTGGAGGGCCCTCTTGTCTAGTGACATAGGTATCTATGAAATACATGGGAGACTAATGAGGTTTTTGAAGATGTTAGTCCAGCAGAAACACTGCCAACATGGATTGAAAGGGACAAAGAGAGGACTAAATAAAGGAAGGCCGTCAAGCCAAATTCTATAGGCAGGAAAAAGGCTAATAAAATATACATTGTCTTGTAAGAGAAAGGAAGGATAATTTAGAGGGGAGGCCCTCAGGCAAAGCAAAGGCAAAAGCCAAAGCCTTAGTCCAGAGGATGGAATCTTGAGCCACAAAAATTTTTTCCAGGTCTTGAACCCTAATGGAATTTGCTCTACTAGATTTTAAAATTTCGTAGGACATTGACCCCTTTATCCCTTCAATTTTCTCCCTCTTAGAATCTGTAACTATTATACTATGTCTATATCATTCATTATATTTTGAGAGCAGACAATTGTTTTCTAGTTTCTAGTTTCACAGGTACATGTATGGAGACAAATTTTGCCCCAGGATGGATTATACCCACAGTCTCACTCATACCTGATTTAACTGATGAGATTTTGGACTTGAGTTGATGCTGTAATAGGTTGAAACTTTGGGGATGTTGGGATGAGGTGAATGTATTCTGCATACGAGATGGACGTGACCTTTTGGGGGCTAAAGGACTGAATGCAGTAGGCTTAAAAATGTTCCCACGAAAGATATCCATATCCTAAGAAGCACTGTTACTATATGTGGGAGGGGGGGGTAAAAAGGTGTTTACAAAGGTGATTAACAGTCAAGAAATGGTTAGATTATACCGGATTATTCAGACGAACCTTAAATGCAATCACATGTGTCCTTATACAAGCCAAGCAGAGTGAGGAAGATTCACACATGGAGAAAAGTTGATGTGATGACCTCAGCAGAGAGACATGCTTTTGAAGAATATTTGGACTTTGAAGGTGAAGAAAGGGGCCATAAGCCAAGGAATACAGATGGAAAGTAGAAGCTAAAACAGACAGGAATACAGTTTTTAGAAATCGGAAAAGGCAGAGAAATATATTCTCCCCTAGAGTCTCCAGAAGAAGCACAGCCTGCTGACACCTTGATTTGGGCCCAGTGAAACTGATTTCAGGTTTCTGGACTCCCTAAGTTGTGTGTTTTTAGCCTCCAAGTTTATAGTACTTTGTTACAGCAGCAATAGGAAACTAATGCACTGCATAATCAGAAACACAACAAACAAATACTAATTTGATACATATATAATACCAATGAAGTTGCATCCTTATATTTTATTTGGAGAGCTTATATCTGTATTTCTAAGAGAGTCTGTACTCTCTTTCTTGTGCTATCTTTGTAAGACCTGTATCATCTTATAGTACAGGGATGTGCTTCTTTCCTACCAAGATATGAGATGCCTTTCTTTTTTTTCTAGGTTCTAAAGCTCTGATAGCAGTGGAAGCAGGAAAACTTTTTGCTTCCAGTGTTCTAATGAGGGATAGCTCTTCGATCATATTCTCGATTTCTTCCACGGCCTTTTAAAATTTTAGTAATCATGGTTGGGCATGATTGGATCATGCTTGTAATCCCAGCACTCTGGGAGGCTAAGGCAGGTGAATTGCTTGAAGTCAGAAATTCGAGACCAGCCTGAGAAAGAGCAAGACCCTATCTCTACTAAAAATTGAGAAACTAGCTGAGCATTGTGGTGGGCACCTGCAGTCTCATTTACTCGAGAGGCTGAGGCAAGACAATCACTTTGGCTGGAGAGTTTGAGGTTGCTTTGAGCTATGATGCCATGGCACTCTATCCAGGCTGACTGACAATAGTGCATCACATAAGCTGTTTATATATGTCTATTTAAATCCTTATAATATCCTGATGAGGTAGGTTTTATTGTTTGTGTCACTTTACAGATAAGGAAACTGAGGGTAAGAGAGGCTAAGTAGTTTGATTGGATTTCTGAAGGGGAGCTACAAAAAGGAAGAGCTGTGACCTGAAATGAGTGTCTGATTCCAAAATCTATACTTTCTATCTTTGCCTGACTATATCCTGGTTTTATACTTCCTCTTGTACCCTTTTTTTTTTTTTTTAAAGACATGAGGTATCACTTGCTCTGTCACCCAGGTTGGAGTACAAAGGCAAGAGCATACCTCACTGCAGCCTCAACCTTTTGGACTCAGGCAATCCTCCTGCCTCAGCCTCCCAAGTAGCTGAGACTACAGGTGCACACCACCACAAGTGGCTAATTTTTTAAATTTTTTGTAGAGATGGGGTCTTGCGATGTTGCCCAAGCTGGTCTTGAACTCCAGGCCTCAAGCAATCCTTCCACCTTGGTCTCCCAAATTACTTGGATTACAGGTGTGAGCCACCATGCCTGGCCTCTTGTACACTTTTAATAATTCTTATTTTTTAGAAAAGCTCTCATTTCTTCCGGATTATCCAACATATAGCATAATATAGGAAGTATTCATTTTTAATTCTTTAAGGTTCATCTACATTTGCGACTGCATTTCTTTTCTTACTCTAAATTTTTTATTAGGCCCTCTTTCTCCTTTGAATTGACTACCTCGTGGATAATCTATTTAATTGCCCCCTCCTCCTATGTAGCCAGCTGATTTAATTTTTGTTTTTGAACTTGGTAATTACGCTTTTTCAATGTTTGTCTTTATCCTAGTTTTCCTAATTTTTTGTTGTTTTCTCTAATTCCTGCACTCACTAAATATGTATTAATTGCTTACTATGTGCCAGACATATTCAGTTGATCACTTAACTCATTGCTCCTTTTCATCTTTTCTCATTCGGTAACTGAAGAATTTAAGTCTATGTATTTCCTTCCAAGTACAGCTTTGGCTACATCTTAGCATTCTCAACATGTAGTATTCACAAAGTTAAAATTCTGCAAACATTCTGTAATTGCAATTTTTATTCCAAGTAGTTAGAAGTTTTTGGTTATTCTCCCATTATCTATTTATAGTAGTATTGAATTTATCCTGTTTGTACATTTTGGAATAGTTCGTAGACCAAAATATCAATTTTTGTAAATATTCTGTGGACATAAAAAATAGCATAACCTAGGTACTGGATAGATAAATTAATATTAGCATTAAATCATCTTTATTCTTTAAATTATTCAGCTCCTTTGGATTTCTCTATTTTTGCTAGTTAGTTGTTAGTGACTGAAAAAAGATATGCTAAATACAGAGGACTTTTTAGTCAACAGGATTTGTTGTCTACTTGTCAGTTTAATAGTGATGATGTAGGCTGTCAGCCAGGATACAAAAATAGAGTTCAGCAGTATCATGATCCTGGCAAACCCTGTAGAATGCGTCTCTGGTTTATTTCCCCAGTAGAATCCCTCTGGATTTTAATACCCAAACTTTATTGAACATATGTATCTTTCAATACATTTTTGACTGATGTTTACATAGGAAAGAATTATATTTACATATCCAAACCTCTGTTCCACATTTAACAAAACAACATGCAGAAAGTCTTAACTTCTTGTCTAAATACAGGCGGCAGAGTGTCAGAATCATGCGCAGATATTTGGAAAAGCAAGATGAGTCACCAGCAGGGTCACGGGAACTATACATGCTACTGCAGACGAAGCAACTGGTTTCTATTTCTTTTGTGGATGTTGGTTATTAAGGTATAATTTACTTTCAGTAAAATTTGCCCTTTTAAAAAGTATCATTCTGTAAGTCTTGACTACCACGTAATCACTGTCATCAACGAGATGTAGAATATTTCTATCACACCACAGTCTTCCTTGTGGTCACCTCCTCTTCCACTCCCAGCCCCTAGCTGTCTTTTGTTCTCTGATCTATTTTCTGTTCATATCATTTTACTTTTCAGAATGACATATGAATGGAATCACACTGTAGGTAGCTGTTTGGGTCTGATTTGTTTGACTTAGCACAACACGTTTGAGATCCATTCGTGTTGATGAGAATATCATGTTTGTCCTTTTTCCTGCTATTAATAATAACTCTTGTGTGGGTATATACTGTCCATTTATCCATTTTCTAGTGGAGGAATATTTGTGTTGATTCCAGATTTTGGTTCTTGTGAATAAAGCCACCTTGTACGTACGTACAGGTTTTAGTGTGGCTGTAAATTTTCATTTCTTTTGGATAACTCTCTAGGAGAGGGATTGCTTGGTCATGTGATTACTGTGTGTTTAACAGTGAGGCTGCTGAACTGCCTTCCAAAGTGGCTGTGCTGTTTTCTATTCCCACCAGCAATGAAGGAGAGCTCCTGCTGCTTGGGGTCCTCATTTGCACTTGATATGGTAAAGCTGCTTTGTTTCTTTTTCTTTTCTTTTCTTTTTTTTTTTGAGACAAAGTGCAAAGTGTCATTACCTCACCCTGGGTAGAGTGCTGTGGTGCCATCATAACTCATAGCAGCCGCTGGGACTATAGGCACTCACCATGATGCCCAGCTAGTTTTCCTGTTTTTAGTAGAGACGAGATCTTCCTTTGCTCAGGCTGGTCTCAAACTCTTGAGCTCAAGTGATCCACCCACTTTGGCCTCCCAGAGTGCCAGGGTTGTTTTTTTTTTTTTTTTTTTTGAGATGGAATCTACACTATCACCTGGGCTAGAATGCAAGCGTGCAATGTCAGCATTTTTTAAGTGTTATAGTATATAGTGTATTTCCCTGATGACCAGTGAGGACGAGCATCTTCTTCTGTGTTCATTTTCATCTATATATCTTCTTTGATCATGTCTGTTTAAAATCTTTTGCACATTTTTTATTGGATCATTTATTTTCTAATATTGAATTTTGAAAGTTCTCTATATATCCCAAAATCGAGTCCTTTACTATATATACATGATTTGTAAGTATTTTCTCTGTCATTTTTCACTTCATTGTTTTAATAGTATCTTTAGAAGAGAAGTTCTTAATGTTGATGAAATCCAATGTAGCAATGTGTTGTCTTTTACAGATTGTGTTTTTGTTATCATACCTAGGAGACCTTTACTTAATCCAAAATCACAAATATTTTCTTCTGTTTTCTTCCAGAAGCTTTAAAGGTTTAGGTTTTTCAGTTATGTGTTAGATCCATTTTAATTTAAACTTTGTAATTTTGTTTGATTAGAGAGTGAGGTTTTAAGCATTTTACATGCAAATATAATTATTGTTACACATATAGCCATTTTGCCATGTTTGAATGATGTGTTAGGAAATAACCTTACAGTTTTGGGTGGTTATAGAAGACATTATTCTCACTTGAAATAATGATTGGTGTTTGAGGGTAGAACTTTTGTTTTTCAGCAACACATTATTGATGTTAAATGATATATGTTTATTTTTGTTGAAATGGGATTTTTACCTCTCTACTTCACATCCAAAGATGTTGTCTGATGGTAGTACAAACTCTAATTCTCTCCATAACTGTTAGTCAATAGTAGGCTTAGAATAAATATGAATGAATCAAATTATATTCAGGTCACTAAAATGTGAGTTCGTTTGCTTCATTCTAGTCCCACTGAACATCCTTGCTTACAAAATCATGCCACTTTTCTAACAAATGAGTGAAATTTTAATAAGCTGGATGAAGCAGGTGCCTGGGGGAGTATGCACATGTTGCACTGTCAGAAAACCCCTCGGCAAACACACACACAAAGGAAACATGCACAGCAGAAGGAATCAAAAGAATCAGCCAACTAAGGAGAATCACACAGATTGTCTTTGCACCTGACAAAACCGCGAGTGGGCAAAGCACTAAACGCTTTTTTGTATCTATTCGCTATTTTGTTTGAAATTTTTACCATGTGTAACTCCGCCTGCCGTGTTTCTCGCAGGAGATTTTCAATAAATCATCAAGAGCTGTGTACATAATCTGCTAATTCCTCACAGCATTTATTCACTAATTCATTGTCCCACTTACCTGATATTTATTGGCATCTACTGCATGCTTGACATATCACAGTGAATAAGAAAGATGCAGTGTGTCGGTTCGGTAGTTTGAAGGTGATGGGCAATGGGCAGAATTCTGATTCAAACGTGGAGGATCATGAAGAAGAGCTGCTATAACTGCTATAGGAATAGTGTGGATGGACAGGCCACATGGAGCACAGCTGCTGGGGCCCGGGGTGCTTCCCCAACTACAGGTTGTGCTCTAGCTCTGGCAAGTTTGGGTGATGGTGATGGTCTCCTGGAGAGGGCACAGAAGCAGGTTTTCTTGTTTATTAGTTTTCTATTGCTGCTATAACTTTTTCTACAAAGTTAGTGGCTTAAAGCAACACAAATCTATTCTCTTACAATTCTGGAGGTCAGGAATCTAAAATGGGTCTAATCAGGCTATTATCAAGGTGTTGGCGGGGCTGCATTCCTTTTGGAGGCTGTAGGAGAGAATCTGTTTCCTTGGCTTTTCCAGTTTCTAGAAGCCACCTGTGTTCACTGGCACAGATTCCTCTTTCTCTGTCTTCAAAGCCAGCAGTGTAACATTTTCAACTTTTTCTTTGACACTCCTGCTTCCCTCTTTCACTTGTAAGGACCCTTGTGATTAACACTGAGCCCGCTCAAAGAATCCAGAATCATTCCCCATCTCAAAAACCTTAATCACATCTGTAAAGTGCTTTTTTGCCATGTAAGCTAACATTTTGACAGATCTTGGGGATTAGGACATGGATATCTGAGGGTGGGGCAGGAGAGTATTCATACCTTGAACTTCCTAGACCTATCATTGACCTCAGCTCATGCCCTAAAGGCATACAAAGAGCATCGTTAGTGATGCGAGGTCTCAGAAGTCTAGTGTATTATTCTGGGTATCTGGAGAGAGCCAGGCTGTGGAGACTATGGCTGTGTCATTAAACTGGATAATTGTTTCTGGTCCAAGAGATCAGACAGAAGCTTAAGCCCCTGGAGTTTCAAGGATATATATACATATGTATATAAAGAAGGAGATATACTCTCAAGGCCACTCTAAATATTAATAGCTGCTTTGACCCCAAGCTTGTCTGATCTGTTGTATCAGCCAGGATAGTCTAGGTTATATTATGGTAACAAATGATCCCCAAATATTGGTAGCTTACAGACAACTGAGGTGTGTAATGCTCCTCACATGGTGTGGGTCAGCAGGGCTATGCTCTGTGCTCCTTAGTCTGAGGCTCAGGCCGACAAAGTAGCTACCATTTCAAATATCACGATTGTCATGGTGGAAGGATAGAGAGAAATCACAGTAGGTGGAGGAGTGTCTTGCCCATCAATTACGTACTTGGGTTTAGAAGTGACGCATGTGACACGCAACGGGAACTCGGACCAGGCGCTTGTCCTTCTTCGCCGTCTCTCGCCGCAGAGCCGGTGCTCACCCGGCAACAGATTCCAAGGAGGGAAGGCGTTCGGTTTACTCAAAGCCCGGCAGGAGAGGAGGCTGCAGAGATCAACCGGGAGTTTCTCTGTGACCAGAAGTTCAGCGATGAAGAGAACCTGCCAGAAAAGCTCGCACCTTCAAAGAAAAGTACAGGGAGTTTGACCTGAACAATGAAGATGAGACTGACCTGATGTCTTTAAAGAGGATGATGGAGGAGCTTGGTGTCCCCAAGACCCACCTAGAGATGAAGAAAATGATTTCAGAGGTGACAGGTGGGGTCAGCGACACCATTTCCTACTGAGACTTTGTGAATATGATGCTGGGAGAACGGTTGGCTGTCCTCAAGCTAGTCATGATGTTTGCAGGAAAAGCCAACGAGAGCAGCCCCAAGCCAGTTGGTCCCCTCCAGAGACAGACACTGCCAGCCTGCCCTGAGGACCCAGTCTGCTTCCCAGCCTGCCCTGAGGACCCCGTCTGGACCCCGTCCCACCTTCCCAGCTCTGCTCCACCCTGCGCCTCTTGACTCACTGTGATCTGTCTTGTTTGTTTGGTGTCTCTGTGTTTGAGTTTTCAGCAATATCCTTGTAAAGCACACATATCTGCCTTAAGGGGCTCTGGGCTGGACTCCCCGCCCTCTTTTCTTCCCTCTTTCTTGCCTCCCTGTGCAGAGGGGCTGATATCAAACCAAAAAGTTGGAGGGGGCAGGGCCAGGGCAGGGAGCTGGAAGCCTGTGATCCCCACACTTGTCGATCCTTCCAGAAGTTCCCTGAGCTTAGTTCAGACTCTGGCCCTGGTGAGGATCCCAGCCCACTTTCAGAAGACCCTGGGATAGGGACAAGACTGCAGGGTCTTGTTAGTGTCTCCTCCGACCCATGGTTCCAGCACTCTGAGTTTGTCCAGGATGTGGCCACTCAGCGCCCACTGCCACCCCCAGGCCACACCTTTTCTCATTGTCAGCACTATGACCGAAAGTGGGAAGGAAAGAAGCTTGGCAATTTGAGCCCTTCAAGAAGGTACCAGAAGGAACCCTTTGGTCTTGCTCCCTTTCCTCACTTTTATGGGCAGCTCAGAGGGAAAAAAGGTGCAGCCCCCTAATTTCTTGCTGGGGCAGCATAGGGCTTTGGAGGTAGAGATGGGGCAGGGGTTTCAGGGGAAGGTTCAACTCAGTGCAGTCTTGGCTTGTAGGGATGATGCTCGGCACCAGGATGGGAGAATGAGGAGTAAAACATACCTGCTCAAAGTCAGCACCACTGTTCAGCCAAGGGCTGAGAAAGAGGTTGCCCTTCTCATCCCAGTCGGCTTGACGTCTGACTACATTTCCCTCATTTGCTTTCCTACCCTACTCACAGCATTTATCCACTCATCCATTGAACAGATATTTATTGACTACCTATCATAAGCTTTAAGTCCCCCACACTGTCCTGATACGTGCTGTGTCTACTGTCTCTCTTCCCAAATTGCTCAAAACCTTGAGCTTGGAAATCGGATTGGGGTCATCCATGTCCTTTCTTATGGACTCCAAGATTTTAGAGCGCAGATCGCCCCTGTAGGTTAGTTGGGCCAATCCTCTCACTTGACAGGTGAGGAAACTGCAGTATAGCCACAGGGATTAAGTGCCTTGCCCAAGGAAGAGTCTGGACTGGAGCCCAGGTGTTCAGGTGCCCTGGCCACACCTCATCTGAGCTGCCTGGTCAGGAATGAAAACAGGGATGGGTGGGAAGGAGCCTCCTTCCCTCACTCTGAAGGATCTGAGTGAAGGCGAGGCTGCCTCCTACAGTTGTGCCTCTCCTATAGCTTCATGGTGGAGCCTCAGCTGCCTCTCAGAACACATGCAGGAAGAGGTCAGACTGGGCCCCATCTTTGTTGAGCAAGGACTTCAGCCTGGCCCCTACTTGTGTTCTAGAGTCCCTTATCCTGCCTTCTCAGGACTTAGATACACTTACTCACTGAACATAAGAACCTGCCATAGGCCAAGAGTTAAGAACCTGGAGTAAAATGGACTCATGGAATTTAGATTCTAG
>CAUYRH010104246.1:0-50722 GCA_963574655.1 Perodicticus potto
AGAATCATAATAAACATTCCAATGTCCAAATCTTGGTTAGTCTTCCACTTATTGCTTGAATGTTTCTTTGGTGTTGATAAGGTTGTAGTCTGCTTTTTGCTTTATTTTACTTTTGAATGGTCATTAATGCTTTAGGTCACCTGCAAAAAATTAAAATCAAACTTAAAAAGAGTTGACAAAATTATCAAGAATAAAAAAGCAAAAATTATCTGTTTTTCATGACTCACAAAAAAGTATAACACTGATCTAAAAATCTACACCTTGTACAGATTTGTAAACCATACATTAATTTATAACATCAAAACTCTTACTTTTCAATAAAGTATTTTTATAGACCAGAAAAGTCAGTATATTAATAGTAAAAATTTTATAAAACTGTATAAAAGAAAAGTATCATCATGGGCCAAATAATACTAGATCATCAATCATGTTAGTGGCCGTACCGTATCTGTTACTATGTCAATACAGATACACCACAATGAGCTAGGTACTCCCCAATGTCACATAGGTTATAAATAGTAAAAATATTTTCCCCCATATTTTGGATTATTTTCTTAGAAACAATATTCAGAAATAATATTACATAGGAAAAGGCTATAGCTGTTTTTAAAATATTAATGTAACTCTAAGTCAGTTAATGCCAAGTTTAAATAGAAAGGTATTTCTATAATCATACATACTACCCAGAGATAAAATACAATATAGCCAACATAGCCAATATCTACCCAGCTAAAGGCTAATTTAAATCTGAAAACATTGCATATAAAAGTAGATGGCATTAAAAACTTATCATTTCAAAACTTTATTAATGAGGCTGGGTGCAGTGACTCATGCTTGTAATCCTAGCACTTTGGGAGGCCTGTGTTAAGAGTGACCACATCTCTAAAAAAAATAGAAAAATTGGGTGGTGCCTGTGGCTCAAAGAGGGTGCTGGCCCCATATGCCAGAGGTGGTGGGTTCAAACCCAGCCCAGCCAAAAACTGCAAAAAATAAAAAATAAAAAATAAAAAAATAGATAAATTAGCCAGGTGTGGTGGTACATGCCTGTAATGGCAGCAACTTGGGAGAATAAGGCAAGAAGATCACTTGAGCCCAGGAGTTTGAGGTTGCAGTGAGCTGTGATGATGCCACTGCATCCAAGCCTGGGCAACTGAGTGAGACCCTATCTCAAAAAAGAAGAAAAGAAATTATTATTATTAATAAAAATGAAATTTTAACAATGTTTTAAAAACAAAGAAACTGAGTTTCATAGCACAGCCTCTCTTTTAACTACAAACTAATGGAAAGGGCAACAAGCAAACAATATAAAACAACTAAAGTCTCAGTAAACAGGGCACTAGGTGAAAAACCCATAATGACGCAACTATGGCATATGAATTCTTAAGAATGTCTCTGTAATTGGGTTCTTTCTAGCTATAATTCTACTTACATAAATAAAATTTTCAACATCTCCAACAAGACAGAAAAAAAGCAGGGAACAACAGCAATGATGCAAATAACAAGCTAAGCTTTATCAATGTGATTCTTTACAACATCCTATCCTAAGCACTTCATTCGTGTGATTTCACTTAATCCCTGCAACAAGTCTTTTAACAAAGTAGTTAATATTCCATGTTACCAGTGGTAGACACTGCTGAGACAGATCACCCAGCAGGTGAGAGGTGCACGGAGCCCTGCACTGCATATATAAGCCTCAGCTCTTATACATCATACTGTACTGCCTCAAAATAAATAATGGTGATTATCAAGGACAAACGGGAAAGAAAAGACACTCTAGTTTATTCAACAGATTAAGAAATCTTCAGTTAACTAAACTCAGGCCTTTTTTAGGGACACATAAATTATCAATTTGGCCACTAGGTGCCATAAAAGTGAAGCATCAGTTTTCTTAAGTCATACTAATGGTTAAAAACTGCCTGTCTAGGAAAAAGCAGTTGACTATGATCAATTCTCAATGCATGAAGCTCCAAAGCTTATCAAAATAAGGTCAGTCCCAGAGATACTTAACCACCAAAACTACTTTTCCCCTAGAATTCCAACGGAGACAAAAGGTTGGCACAAATGAATCCAAGAACTAGTTGAGAAACCAATGACATTTAAAGAAAATATCAACTCAAGGCTGGGCTTCCCAAACTCTTACCCTGCAGATGGTGAAGGTGCCAGGGAGCCTGGTGTTACTCAGCACTGCTCTGCTCGGTGGCGGGAGCAGGGTTCTCAGTTGGGACATCACCTGCCTTGGTCTAAATAAAACAACACAAAACCATGAAGCAGAATCTGGATCAGTTCAGATGACAGTGGAAAGGTCAAGACTAAAAGTTCTCCAAAGTTTGAATTTCCCTGCCTGCAAAGGAAAATCATGATGCAAAATTTTAACTATTTATGTGTACCGAGTCAAAAAATCAGCACCACATTTATTCCCTGGCATGTCTACTAAAACAACCAACCCTCACAAAACCAAAAACCAAACAAGCAATTCAGTACCACAGACAGTGGCTTCCAAACGGTAACTGAACACCACAACTCTCCCTGAAGTCAAGGAGTCACAATTGCTTTCAACTTAGGCCGCTTCCTCTCTATAATGCTGTCATATATTTGAATTGCTAAATATTTTAGCCCTGAACCCCCATTAATACGGGTAGCTCTTTCAGAGAATGTTAATTAGCTGAATCCAAGTATTAGTTTTTGTTATATGCAGGGCATACTCTTTCTAAAGGCTGGATTTACCTCTTTGCCATCTTGTGAAGAAGCGTTAGGAGGACGGGGGCGACGCCGAAAGTTGTACGGACGCCGGTACCCACGGCGAGTGGATGGCTGGTTTGGACCACTGGCTTGTTGATTCTCTTTATCTTCAGCCTCTCCTGCAGCTGGGGCAGGTCGTGGGCGAGGAGGTCCCCTATAAGCAGAGAATACGGAACAAAAGTGCAGCGGGACAGGGATTCTCAAGAACAAAATGTTTTATTTATTTGTAAAGATAAAGTCAAGTAATCAGTACTTATTGCTAGAACTATCTACAAGCCAATACAGCAATCAGAACAAAGGTTCATTGGAAAAAATACATATTATTTTCCCAACATTTCTCCCCCTTCATATTTGTTGCAAATAAACATACCAAACACATACTACGTTTCCACTGAGTGCCTTGATAGGAACCAAGAAGAGGAGAATGAAAAAGAAGAGTAGTCTGCTATCTGCCCTCCACGAACAGAGCTTAGTGGAGACTAAGGGGAATAAACATAGCAAGAAAACTAACCTTACTATGTGCTAGCAGGTTTTCACAGTAAACATTTAATTTTGATGCTAATTCTATAGGTTTGATTTGTAATGAATATAAAAACCAAGAGATTTAGAAACATTTAGTATTTGCTTGAACTCTATGGAATTGCTGCTTTTTTATAAATCAAAAAAAGCGAAATACAACTTTGCCAAGATCTCATAGCTAGGGGCTGACAAACCCCTATGTGCTTCGCAGCATACGAATACTGTCTCCTTTCTGTGTCTTTCTTTTTTTTTTTTTTTGAGACAGAGCCTCAAGCTATTGCCCTGGATAGAGTGCCCGTAGCATCACAGCTCACAGCAACCTCCAATTCCTAGGCTCAAGTGAGTCTCCTGCCTCCGCCTCCCAAATAGCTGGGACTACAAGCTCCTGCCACAACACCCAGCCGTTTTTTGGTTATAGCCGTCATTGTTGTTTGGTGGGCCCAGGCTGGATTCGAACCTGCCAGCTCAGGTGTACGTGGCTGGCGCCTTAGCCCATTGAGCCACAGGTGCTGAGCCTCCTTTGTTTCATTAAGACATTTCTGTGAAATCTCTTTTACTGAAACTCCTCAGTACTTAATTATTCGTGATTAAGCCTAAAGTTGGAAAGAATGCTGTGAGGAAAAAGGACACAAACTGGTACAAATCCTTTCCCAATATAATATACTTACTCTTCCTTCAATCAACCTGTGGTGACAAATTTCAAAGTTGTATAAACGGCACTCAGGAAGGAGGTTCTCCTTTTTCCACTTACCTCAAGGAAAAGGTAAAGGAACAGGCAGGCTTATAGAATAAATAGCTTCAAAAGGATCTTAGGGAGTCTAGCCCAGTTCAGTCTTCTCAAGGGATGAAAACACAAATAAAATAACCTGCCCTTCGCTAATATTAATATCATTGGTGGTAATTGTACCTAACATTTATCAAGGGCTTACTTTATCAGACTCCATTATCTTAGAAGCATTAGTACATTTAATCTTACCGGCAACTGCAAAACATTTCTTTATGTCTACTTTATTGACCTAGTGACTAAGACTTACAGAGAGTCCAGAAATTTACCCAGGAACATACTGCTGCTGAACTGTGGAGTGTAAAGTTAAATTCGGGAAAACTGACTGATTTAACCCTCCTACTGGATGGCCTCCGTAACTGCAATATTCAGTATCCCAGACACCCCACTGCCACTGAACTGACAACCAAATCATTTCTGTTCATCCGATTTACTAAAAATTAAGAATTTACAGCATATCAAAGTTACAGCATTTTATGAACAACACCGTGCTGAAGAGATAACTAAAAAATTCCAGTCGTTACACTGGGGGCATGTGTCACTCTCCCACCTGAAAACCCCAGCACGTACCCCAAGCAGCAACATGTTCTAGTTATATAATAAATCCACAGAACAGACCCGACAGTAACCTCATTCTCCTGTTGCTCACAAGTCCTTCAGCTGGTCATTAGTTACTGGCAAATGTTACCCACCTACGGTACCTTGGGCGATAGGTTGGATTTCGATGAACTGGTCCCTGAAGCTGTGCTCCCTCTGGGACCCCGTCCTTCATCTCTCCAACCTCACCAGCCTAGAGAGGCAAGGAGAGCCAAGTGAGTGTCACAGAGCCAGGTGCAAGGCATAACACGCAGCTGGGTTCAGAAATTTTTTGTAAAGTAAAAAGTAAAATGCTTCTCTACAAAGCTGACAGGTTAACATTTTGAAATCTGGCAAGTTTCATTCATCTCTTGGAGGAAAATCTATTTTACAAAAGGAAATCCAATAGCATTAAGGGTTCCTAAAAAGGTGTTCCCTCAAGCCACTATGACAAATTACCTCGAAACTTTAACCGGGCTGCTTTCACCTCTGATTTCTTCCATTCACTTTATTCTCCTTTAATCCACTTGCATTATTTAAACATAATAGTTTAGAAAACAAAATATACCTTCTTGGTGATAAAAAAGGTATATTAACCTTATTTTAGGGTAGAGGAATAGGATTAATTTATTATACAACTTCCAGGGGGAAGAAAGAACTAAGAAGTAACAAACAAACAAACAAAAACTCCATCAGCAATCTCTAAAATTCTTTACCACACCATACAGCCATATCTCAACTTTCTTTTTCCAAAACTAACATCTCGCACTCTTGTACAGATTCAAATACCATCGTTCATATTTCATCAAGAGAAACAATCAGAAGACAATTTGCACATCCTCCCACCATCAAATCTACCAAACTACCTGCATTTACATTAATTTTCTTCTCTCCCACTACACTGGGTAAGCAGCCCACACTTATATCCTACAGAAGCCCCTCTATTCTTACCAATGAGAACTCATTAACTCTATCCCTTCCTTCACTACATCTTTATTTTTTTCCTTTTCTACATCTTCACTTCCATCTGGGCATATAAACATTTTGAATTAACATCTTCAGTTTTATATTTTGAAATAACCAAACTTATAGCAAAGTTGGAATTAGAGAATCTAATTTTTAGAGCCCATCTGAGTTTCACCATTTGTCTCACTGATGCCCTTTATAGCAAACAAACAAACAAAAGAAACCAACTTAAAATCATACACTGAATTTAGTTATCTCTTTTTGTCTGGAACAGTTCTTCAATCTTTACTTGGCTTTTATAACCCTGACACTTTCAAAGATCACATCACAAGCCAGTTATTTAGTAAAATATTCCTCAACTTGGGCTCTCTGATGTTTAGATTTAGCTTATGCATCTTTGAGAGCAAAGTGGCAGAAGGATATGAGCATGGGCTATGTATCCTGCATTCTTCTCCAGGCCTCTGGTCAGGTGCTGTGTAGTTCCAACGTTCCCCCACTAACAATGTTCACTTTGAGAAAGGGCTAGGGTGGCGTCTGCCAGGGGCCTCCACCATAAGCTCCTTCCTTCTTTGTAATTAATGAGTACTTTCAAAGTGTGTAAATATCCTGTTTCTCACCAAATTATTCAACGTAGCCATTTATTTATACTGTATGGACTTGAGGTTTTCAATTTTATTCAATGAGCGATAATCTGTTACTATCATTTCTGGCTAATGGGAGCTGCTTTAAGCTGGCTCGTGTCCTTCTGAAGTGTTTCCAACATTCTTTGAGTACTTCCTTGCTTTCTGGCACAACAAGATGTTCTAGGTTCATATCATACTTTCTCTAACCCAGCTCTGAAATCAGCCATTCTCTAAAGGAGCTTCTTTTTATTAGAGAATGTTATTTACAAACAAGAAACTGGGGCGAGGTGTGCTCAAGGCTATTAAGGTGTGACTGTTTTCAGGAACTTTCAGAGGAGAAGAGAGAACTAAGGAACACAAACGTTACGCGCGCGCGCGCACATGGGTGTCTACAGCAAATACACATGCCTAACTTGATCTCCCCACACATAATGACATTACAACTACGTTGCTGGCGAGCTAAGCAGTAAGAGAGACCAGGCTAGGGAAGACTTATCCTTAAAAAGCAAACCAAACAGAAATCTTACCTCATTCCCACACCTTCCTCCAGCTACTGCCCATTTCTTTGAGCTCCTTTACAGACATATGCACTAAATAGCCGCCTCCAGCCACCACAGGAAGCTCCTCAATGGGGTATATGGTATTTCTTCTTCCTCATTCTCTGCTATCTCTTAAATTCATTTAAACCAAAACTGTGGTCCTCACCAAACCACTGACATCTAAATCAATTCAAACCCTATAATGAATTCTCAGCTTAATTTCTCCTACTTATCAATAGTATTTACCACAACAATTTCCTTCTTGAAATATATTCTCCCTGGCTGCCATTTTCATTGCCCTTTGCTATGCAGTCCTCATTTCCTAATTTTTAATTATTTGTGTGTGCCCAGAATTCAGTCCTGGGACCCTATTTCCACCCACACTCATCCTGCTCCATGGCTTTATTATGACCCTAAAATCATAACGATAGTCCCATGACCCCCTGCAGGCGTCCCTCGTCCTTATACATGCCTCTCTCTTGGCCATCCGTGCCCTTTCCCTGGTGCCTGAAGAACTTGTGCCCTTGCTTCACGGGTCTCTTCTCAAATGTCACTTAATGAGCCCCCAAAGGACTTGGTTCTAAAACTATACCTTCCTTCTTCCAACTGCTTTCTACCTCCTCTTTGTTTTATTTTTCTGCCTATTTGATATCTCTACCTGTAGGCCATTTTAATGTGGAAAAAAGATCCCTAAAGAATTTTCACCGGCTCGGCGCCTATGGCTCAACAGGCTAAGGCGCCAGCCACGTACACCTGAGCTGGCGGGTTCGAATCCAGCCCGGGCCCGCCAAACAATGACGGCTGCAACCAAAAAATGGCTGGGCGTTGTGGCGGGCGCCTATAGTCCCAGCTACTTGGGAGGCAGAGGCAAGAGACTCACATGAGCCCAGGAATTGGAGGTTGCTGTGAGCTGTGATACCACGGCACTCTATCCAGGGTGACACCTTGAGGCTCTGTCTCAAAAAAAAGAGAATTTTCACCACTTCCTTCAAACTGATCTTTCTTCAGTCTTCCCACATTCAATTAAGTAAGAAAACCACAAAGGAATTATTTACTCCCTGTACCACATATTCACTCCATTATCAAATGCTGTCACCATTACATTTGTGATGTTCCCCAAATCTAACTACAGATCATACCTTCCACTGCTAGCATCTCATTCAACCAACACCCATCTCTCCACTGGGAAATTACAGCAGGTGGTCTCCCTACTTCTACTCAAGCCCTCTGTGGTCCAGTTGCCATAAAACAGTATGATAATCTCTTAAATGTTTCTTGTCCATTCAGATCCCTCCCACCAGCTTCTCCACACATGGAGAGGAGGTCAACTTTGCTTATACTGGTCTATCAGGCATGCCTGATCTCCCCTAAACCTCGCCTTAATCTCACCCCAACCTTCTCTCTCCCTTCACTCATGCCATCTCAATTGCATGAGACCCCCTTTAGTTTCCCAGACGTGCTAGGCTACTTCTTCCTCAGAAACTCGGCTTCCCAGAAAAATACTGACCGAAGCCACAATTAACATGAATAAAGGATAACAAAATGGAATGACAGAATGAGAAGAACACAGACAGACTGAATTAAAATCAAGTTCTACCACTTTCTGCCCATGTAACCTTAGGTAAACCTGCTGGTTTTTAAAAGATACTTAAGCTCTTCATTCCTAACAATAACAAAAAATATGGAAACTACTGCTTTCCTAGAGCTGTAAAGAGAACTGAATAAGAATGGATTTCAAACATCAGTCACTTGGTAAATGGCAAATGTTGCTCCCTCCCTTCCATTCTTAAAGATAACCAAGTAGCTGGCTGGGTACAGTGGTTCACGCATATAATCCTAGCAATCTGGGAGGCTGAGGTGGAATAACTGCTTGAGCTCAGGAGATCAAGACCAGCCTAAGCAAGAGTGACACCATCTCTATTAAAAATAGAAAAATTAGCCAGGCATTGTGGGAGGTACCTATAGTCCCAGCTACTTAGGAGGCTGAGGGAGGAAGACTGCTTGAATCCAGGAGTTTGATGTTGCTGTCAGCTAGGCTGATGCCACAGCACTCCAGCCTAGATGACTGAGTGAGACTCTGTCTGGGGAAGAAAAAAAAAAAAAAGACGACGACGACAACCAAGTAGTTCACAATAGCTCGGTGACTGATTTACTCAATTTTCAGATATAAAGAACTCTCTTTAAATAGGGGATCACTGATAGATCAAGTTATGTCCTCAGTGCATAAGACAAATACCATTGGCATAAGTATTACCATTTTTTCCTACAATGTCACATAAATGTCACAGTGTTGAATATAGTTAACAAAGACCTTTATTTGACCTCTATAAATTTTACCATCCTAGAGATTCACCTACAGCTCTAAGACATTACACTAACCACCTTGCAGTAGCTTACTTATACGGAAAGAGAGCTTTAGGAATTTTCACTTGACGCCGTTGACTGGCTTAATGAGACTTCTTAGTCTGAACATCCAAACAGGGTACATGTCAGAAAGATTCCAAAACAACTTATTGCAAGGCTCTAAGGCAACTTTTATTTCCAACATGGAGTAAGCAAGAAAGTTAATCTGCATCAGAAACAACTAAGTACTGTTACAAGAATAAGCGTACGTGTTCAAAATTTAGTTTTCATACAGCTTCTGCAAATGTTCTCTGCATGGTGCTAAGGATTAACTTTACTCTGAAACTCCACTTCCCAAGTTGAAATATACGGAAAGCAATCATCCTGCTCTCAGCAGATGTGATATATACGTATATGCCCAGTACTAAGAACGACTCGTTCAGGGAGGCACTATTAAGGCACTAAAAATAAATGTGCACTACAATCTCACTGACTTTTCCTGTCCTCATTTCCTAGAAGCCTGCAGTGCTGCCCTAAAGAAACCTACTATGCCTCATGTACCCAATCACTCCATATATGTAAGTCTACTTGTTATTTTTAGCACATTTGTCAGGGGCAGCTGTTGAAGAGTAGAAGAGAAAAAACAAGAAGGAGCACAGTCATGCCATGATGGGACAGGAGAAGGGTAGCAAAGAACAGACTGAACATAATGTTCAGTCTAAACATGTGTGGGGGAAAAAAAAGAAACCCCAAGGGCACCACGGAGGAAGAGCTGTAGCTAGTGATAACGAAATGATGACCTACCCCTAGCTTTCCAAGTTTCCTGGGAATTGCAAAGTTGGTTTAAGGTTTATTAATCACACAACAAATTCATAGCAGCTATACTAATATTTTACAATTAAAAAAAGAGAATCAATAATCAACGATCTTCAATTCTATGTTAGGTTGTTTTAAAAATCAGCACATCCTATCTTAAGCCAGTAATTTATAAATGTTATCTATGTTGGCAGGCATTATGCTAAAACCCTTTACATTCGCTCATCATCACTCTAGAGTGCAGGCATTTAATGCCCCCATCTAACAGATGAAACTTAATCTCTCTAAACTTGGTTTTCTCAAAACCTCCCAGGTAAAAGAGACTGAGATTTCGAATCCAGGCTTTGTCTGACTTTAGAGTCCAAGCTCTGACACATACCATCTGTGTGTCTCTCTACTTTCTTTTACTTGCCCATAAACTACCAATGTGACCCTAGCCCCCAGGGCCCCCTGTTACAGGCATGGCTCATGGGCTGCGCTCCCAGAAATGTCACTAGAACGCAGCTCTGCAGAGCAGCCTGAAGGCCTCCTCAGGTTTCGCAGCAGCGGGAAGCCACAAGCAAGGTTTAGTTCCGGCAGCTGGTGATGGAGGAGGAGGAGGAGGAAGAGGAGGCAGAGAAGGATGGAAGGGTGAGGACTGCTGAAGAAAGTCCCAGGTGCAATTTTACCTGCATTCTGTTGGGATGGGGAAAGACCCGTGAGCGACGGTCAAAGGTCTGTCCCACGTGGTAAGGCGGGAACCGCCGCTGCCGGTACTGAGGCCGGTACTGAGGGCGGCGCAGCTGACTCCGGACCCCAGAGAACTGCCGGGCCCCAGAGAACTGCCGGTCAGTGGCAGGGGGCTCAAATCCTTCACTGCTGCCGCTCCCTTCCTCCTCCTCCTCCCCAGCGTACTAGCGAAGCAAAGAAACAGAGATTCAGAAGGAATTTTAGCAAGGAAAGAACCAAAGAATACCATTTAGGATGAATATCACCAAAAGGAAAAAAAACTCTCCCCAAAGCAATAACACTGTTTATTATACAGACAAAATGCATTTAGCCCAGATTATCATGGGATTACCTGGGATAAACGACATTAAGGTTAGAGTAGATCTATGCAGATAAAATACCAAGAAGCAGAAAAGCAAGAGCAACCAATCTGTAATGACTTTCTTAGTTATCTGATTAGAACTGGTGACTTACCAGCTAATCCACCACCCAAGAGCATCTACAAGATTGATAATATTTTGCTGTCATTTGTGTGTCTCCCAACATTTACCATCTCTCTGGGGGAGTCAGGGTTAAGCCCAAGAGGAATTCATTGTATGCTGCTATCAGCAGTTCTCACTTCGGAGACCTGGTCTCTGAAATCTTCCAAAGGGTCACCGAGGTCAAACTAGTCCCATAATGTTGCTAAATTGCTCCCTCGTAGTGTGGTATACCGTGGGGTTTTCCAAAGGATACAATGAAATGTAGTCCTTCAGCCAGCCAAAGGCAAAAACAGATGTGAGAATCCAGCTATGTCCTATTAAACCATACACCAAAGAGACTTGCAAAGTGTAAAATAACACCATTTTTCTCAATTTAAATATATTTTTTCATTAAAAATGTCATTTGTATTAATGAGTTATTAACACCATTCTTCTCAATTTAAACATATTTTTTCATTAAAAATGTCATTTGTGTTAATATGAGTTATTCTAAGTCAATTAAATGCATTCTAAATTTAATTTCTAATACAATACTAACAGACATAAACAAAAACTCTAGAATCCCCAGTAGTATCTAAGTACATAAATGTTGGATTCAAACCCCAAGAAGTCTGAGAACTACTGACCCATGGCATGATACCCTGTATGTTCAAAAGTAAAGTTTTAATTGTACTTTAACAGGTAGTAAAAAGTTCTAATATGGGTATTTTTAAATATAGACCTTATTAACCAAGGGTATTAGTGACTCATTTTATGATTTTTTTTTCCTGTATTTAAACTGTATCATATACTACCATTTTATATTTTTTGAAAATTAAACAATGAAACTTCCTTCAAAGAATATGTGATAGGACTTCGAATATGACTTTAAAGGGGGACGTGCAGATGTCTTTATAGGAAGTAACTGCAGTTTTTAAAAGAGAATACATTAAAAACTAACTAAATTACGACCCATTTATTTTTTAGGGAATGGGTACTTAAGCTTTACACTACTCCAGAGCAAGGCCATATGTGCAACTGTGTATTCCAAGAAGGGAAAACCTCAACTAGTCCAATGTCAGAAAAATCAAACCGATCTACTATTTCTAAAACCTGTATCAAGATATGATTGATTCACAGTTATATAAAGATTAATTGCATAGAAAATGCTACAGAATACTCTATGTGAGAGTTTATGTATACTGTTAACAGTTTTGACAGTTTTATTTTTGAATAGCTTTACACGTATGACTTCAAAATGTCCAGCTTTCAGAGGGGAAAAGTCCTTAAGAAAACTTTTACACTGCAACTTTTCCTATCACTTGTAGTTCTTCTGAATAAACTTAGAAGTTAAAATAATCACAGCTACACTCTGTGAATCTGATGACCTTAAAGTTAACATGATGTGGCAAATGCTGAAGTAGCTCATTTCTACCACTTCCCCCCACCTATTATCAAAAACAAGGGTAAGAAAAGGATTGAAATATGTAATTCCTAATAAATCTAAGGATTGAAATATGTAATTTCCTTGATGAAATCAATTTGGGCAAGGTGTGAACAAGACAGAATAAAGAGAAAAAGCACTTAGGTAAACAGAAGGGTATCAATCTACTGTAGCAGAAACAAGGCCTTCTCAATCTGCAGATATTTTATTCTGCTGAGAATTTCCAGAAGTGCTTCTTTGTATGACATAGACAGCCACAATCTTGTGCTTACAAAGCATCCCAAGTTTTAGGCTATGGTACCAATCCCTTGTTCTAATGCTAGAAACATCAAAAACTGACTCAAATCTAGTAAGGTCCTCCTGATTACAAATGAACTGGATTCATCCCGGGTGCCTTGAGAACACTTCTTTAAATTGAGCTCCAGCCAAATCTGCATGTAAACTTTTTTAGCTGGATTGAAACCAACCTAAAGAACTAAAAATGCAGAGAATTACTTATTGCTTCTTTACTTTGAAATAATGCAAAACTACTATGTTAAATAAAATAGCTACTTTATCGAGGTGAATTATTCAATACTTCTGTAGTCAGCACTTTTATTGTCTACAGGCAAGTGATTCTTCATTCTATCTCACCAACCAAACGCTCATGTTCCTACAGGTCAATAGTGTCAGCACTAAGTAATGAACAACAGGTTCAAATCCATGAAGGAAAACCCACTCCTCTCTGCCAGTGAATGTCACATGACTAAGTTCTGGGCACACAAAAGTGCCAAATGAACAGAAAGCCTTTGGCAACCTCAGCACTGTCTACCTTAAGTTTAAGTTTTCCTGTTAAAACTGAATGTCTGTTACTTGCAGCCAAATACATCCTAAGTGATACAGCTTCTGAATGCCAAGTTTCCAATGAGACCAGTGGCTACTCAAATTCTCAGCACTAAAAATTTTCCCTCAAAGGGGAAAAAAATCACTTGTCTCGTATCCAAGAGAAAAGATGGCATTTATCTGTTCCAAGTATATTTACTTAATTTCAGATATGAAGAATTTTTCGATCACTGACTAGTAACAGGGTCAACGTACATTCCGGGGAGGTCCACGGCGTCTGCCATAGTAGCCACGTCGGTAACGGCGCCGATCAGCAGCATAACGACTCCCTTCTACAGGAACTCCGTCTGGGCCAGTCACATTGGCTGCTTCTGCACCCTGCGAAAGAAAATAAAGATGGCATCAAAATTAAATAGGATAGATTAACCCAAAAAACAGTTTTGGATAGCTAGAGTATAAGACTGGCAGAACATACCAACAATTCCTACTGTGATCTCAAAAACAGACCCAAGTTTTAACAAGGTGTGCAAGGTGCTTGACATCCTGATTTAAATGTAAATGGCTTGTTTGCTCACACAGCCCAAGCTTTGCTTTCTTGTCTGCTTACACCAAGTTCAAGAGCAATATGTATGTACCTCTTTAAAGAACATACTAATAAATTCAACACAACTGCAAAGGAAGTAATGCTATACCAGAAAGAATATTTTTCAATGGTAAAGAATTGAGATACTGTTATCTTTCTAGCGTATGTTGAAATTTATGTTACCCTAAGAGGTACCAAGAGAATCTCTACTCATGGGCTCATGTGGCTCTGTCCAGCACTAAATTATCAAGAGTGAAAGTTCTCCCACCTCGGCGGCAACAAAAAGAAAGAAAGAAAAGTCCTTGATTTAAATGCATAATCTCCACACATGTAATCCTTCTTTAGACTTCCCTATTATCCTTGAAACAGACTTAAGAGTTCGTACTTACATATGGACAAATGAATACAATAGTACTTGAAAAATGTTTCAAAAATTAGGATAAAGGAGATTCAAAAGAGTGTATTTCATACCGTATATACCAATTTGTAAAACTTCAAGTTCTGAAAACTCAATCAGTAAAATCAACCTAGCAAAACAAATCTTTAGGAGCCGGATAGGACATCAGTGATTATTCCA
This sequence comes from Perodicticus potto, assembly GCA_963574655.1. Classification (NCBI taxonomy): domain Eukaryota; kingdom Metazoa; phylum Chordata; class Mammalia; order Primates; family Lorisidae; genus Perodicticus; species Perodicticus potto. The sequence continues at coordinate 14,501 of CAUYRH010104246.1, forward strand.
GGCCATCATTTGCTGGTGGGTAATCTGAAACTCCTGAGAGACGTATAAGACACCCTAGGATCACGCTGGTAAAGACAAGCACTTAAATTTCTGTATCAAAGAAAATAAAGCATTTTTCCTTTACAACAATTTGAGAGTTGCTAAGAATATGGATTATAGAATGGTGTGTATATAAGAGGAAAAAGCACAGGTGCGAGAGTTAACTCCTCCTTCATTCAAGTTATGATTCACCTTCCATGGCAGGTGTACCACATGCAGTTTTAAAATGTTTTTAATCTTAGCCAGTACTGTTTCACTGATATCTTTAATATAGTGTTGATTAAAAACAAAGCATTGGCTGGGCATGGTGGCTCACACCTATAATCCTAGCACTCTTAGAGGCTGAGGAGAGTGGATTGCTTGAGCTCAGGAGTTCAAGACTGGCCTGAGCAAGAAAGGGACTCTCCTCTCTACTAACAACAGAAAAACTACCTGGGTGCTGTGTCGGGTATCTAGAGTATCAGCTACTAGGGAGGGTAAGGCAAGAGGACCACCTAAACCCAAGAGATTGTGGTTGCCATGAGCTATGATGATACCACAGCACTCTACCCAGGGAGACAAGAGTGTGACTCTGTCCCAAAAAACAAACAAACAAACAACAACAAAAAAAAACAAAGCATAAAGAGCATACTAATATTGGAGTTAAATATAAAGCACCATTAAAAAAAATTCTGTAGTCTTCAAGATCAGCTTCTTAGACTGAATTCACCTGAACAAAGCTATTACACAGTCGTACCAAGATGCCTTTGGCTTCCCCAAATCCAAGCCAAATGGAGAAAACACAATGATTATATTTACTTTGACTCTTTTGTTGGAATTAAAATGTTTTATACTCTGTATTATTTATAAACAGAAATGCTTACCAGTTTAAACACTTTATTCTGATAAAAAGCAGTCTTTTTCCCCAAAGCAGCTTTTATCTATTTTTAATGCCATAAAAGTTAAATTTAATCTATACTTGAATATATATACACTTGGTACAAAAATAAGTTACTTTATAATTTTGACAAATTAGCTTTTCCTTTCATAAATCATTTATTAAAACCATTTATTAAATGAGAAATTAAAATATCTTTTTTTGTATATTGAAGAATGTTTAAAATAATAGTCAATACTCAAAAATATCTCTACTTAACAGTCATTTCCTCCTACTGTCCCACGACTCCAGAATAATGTTAATTCATAAGGGCTCAGGAACCAGTCACTGCAACAGAACTACATGCCAACACCCTCTGATGTCAACCACAATTTCCCTCACCTTCTCTCCTTCAACCACATCAAACTCTACAGTTTCTCCATCTCCTACGCTGCGCAGATATTTCCGTGGGTTATTCTTCTTGATGGCAGTCTGTCAAGAGAACACAAAACTTCATGTGAAGTATATTTCAATACTGGTCACAGATTTGATGGCTTTCAGTTTATGAGGGTGAACTAAAGAAACTGTTGAACTTGTTTTGTATTACTTTCAAAAAATTATTCTCAAGCTAATCTAGATTTCCAAAACAACAAAACAGACAAAAACCACCATGATGCTATATTCTTTTCCACCTTACTTTCTTGATTGGGGGTTATTCTTCAAATTTCTTTCATCTTAATAGATGGATTAAACAGAAATGTGTTTCTACAGTAACAGGAGTGTGTATAGTTATTACACAATGCTGTTACAGCCTAGTTTCCTCAATAAGCTTCTGAGATTCAACCTGTAGTTCTGCGAGCATGGGGGAAAAATGCCTTTGTGTTACATATATACACAACACGTATTTTAGGTACATTGGTTTTGATGGGCAAGAGAAACTAACTTCAAATCCAATTTTTTTTTTTGAGATAGAAACTCACTATGTCACCCTCAGTAGAGTGCTGTGGCGTCACAGCTCACAGCAACCTCCAGCTCTTGGGCTTAAATGATTCTCTTGCCTCAGCCTCCTGAGTAGCTGGGACTACAGGCACCTGCCATAACACCTGGCTATTTTTTGTTAAAGTTGTCATTGCTGTTTTAGCTGGCCAAGGCCGGGCTCGAACCCGCCAGCCTCAGTGTATGTGGCTACCGTACCCACTGTGCTACGGGCGCTGAGCCTTCAAAAGCAATTTTTAAAATGTATGTGTATGGAACAGAGGCAGGTGGGGTGGCAGAGGAGTGATAACAGAAAAAAAGGAGTTAAAAAAATGCCAACGAGACAAATAGTTCTGAAAGAGTGAACAAAATTACCTCAAGAATCAAAACATATTAGTAATAATCTGGCCTTCCCTCTGCTCCCTCCCACTTTATGGATTAGTCAATATGAGGCTAACAGTTATGTTAGTTATGGTTTCTCTGAGGTCACAAAGATAACAGCCCCCGGGATGATGGAGTAAGGAGGAGAGGGTATTCATAACCTTGTGCTCTATGTAGTATTTATTCAACATTTTTCCTATCATAACACATTCATGTCAACTAATCATAGTGTGTTCCCTGATAATACATTATAAGGTTAGTGAAGATGCTATTCTTTATTAAACATCTGCAAATAAATAACTGCTTATGAATAGGTCTCTCTCTCTCTCTCTCTCTCTCTCTCTCTCACAATAGAAAGCAAAGAATAATTCCTGCAATGAATATTCACTTCTTTGGCTGCTATCTCTAAACAGCTAAAGGGGCTTGAGTTTCTATAGAACTAGGTCAACCTTATTTTATAAAGCGATTAAGCATGTGTAATCCAGCCCTTCTCCTACTCTGAGTAGGAGGGAAAAAAAAAAAAGCCAGCCAATAGAGCAGAGACCTCACCCATAGAGGGAAAAAAAGGCAGTTCAGGACAGAAGAAATGCGTACACAGCAGGAACACTCAGCCACTCTGGGAAAAAACAGCCCCTCCCTGCAGGCTTGTCCCTTTTTCCTGTTAAACTGGGCAAGTCTCAACACACAGAGGTGAGTCACCACATGGATTCAGGTCATATAATCACAGGTTAATAAAACTGGCCCCCGGAATAGAAACTAGTGAGGACTTTTACTTGAGTAGTCACCAGAAACAGAGTTCTTACCCCAAAGGTCTATTAACCTCCAAGTATTATAGGGGACACTTCCTTTTCAGTCTGTTATGACTTTGAAAGTCACTGTATCCAAACAAATAATGTACACAAATTATCTAGGTAAGAGTGATATATCCAGTCAAACAGAAATATAAACAATAGAAACCACAACTAGAGAGCTACTTTTTAGATATTACTATCTTCAACCCCCACATCCCTCCCCAACACACATACAAACTCCTACACAGAAGGAAACCAAAATACAGAAAATCAGACACTAAACAGAGCCCTGCAATAAATGTGCTTACCAGTTGCATTACCTTCCCTATAGTTATGTGCTAAGAACGACATATTTCAGACAATTCATTGAAAACTAAATATACAAAAAGAACAAACTGTAGGGGTAGGTATTCTTTCTCTTAACCTATTTTGCAAAGCAAGTGCAGGGTACATGATAGTAGAATAAGTAACATCGTAAGCTAACCATGTAAACCAAGACTAAGACACCTGTAGCAGAGAAGCTCACAGTTTCTTTATCTCACCCATTTCCTATATTTCCATCACATCTAAGGGAATGTGGATTTCTGGACATGGACATGTCCTAATCATGCCTTATTTAACAGGAGCAAAGATGATCCTGGGAACAGGAAGTGTTCTTATGTCTTATCATCTGCTTCTCTGTGCTATTTCCTTGAAGTATTGCTCTGCTAGAGGAGCTTTAAGCAAGCAATGTTGCTAGGGACTCAAAGGCTTTAAAAATTTTTTGCTAGGGACTCAAAGGCTTTAAAAATTAGAAAATGGTCTAAATAAATTATTATTTCATTCAATTACAAAAATAACTATTGGAGAAAACAGTTACCGTGATGAGACAGGACAGCTTATCTGCCAATCTTAAAATATGGAAGTAAACTCTCATCCCAAAATAAACTACAGAAAGAGTTTAGAGTAGAAGAGTAAGTAATTTATAAGACTTACTTTAGGGAAAGGGACAATAGCAAATTACACACACTCCTCCTCACATATACAATCTCCTCTTACCTGATGTACAAATACATCTTCTTTGGTGTCATTTCTGTTGAAAGAAAAAGCTCAATATTACAAATGAGAGGTATGTGTAAAAGCTTAAAAGAACAGGTGTGTAATGAATTGAGACCTCAATATACAACAAATTTTCATTTACCTTCTAAACTCCATTTAGACACCTAGAATCCATCTTGTTAAAATGTCTAACTCCACAAGATACCACCCTACTCCCCCACATCACCACAGTGCCTAGATCTAAGTGTATAGATTCAACATACAGAAACATTCCTTTCCTCTGTCTCTTTCTCAATCACATGGTATGTAATCAGAGCTCCAGATTTTCCTCCCAGCAAAACCAAAGCAAGACAGTTAAAAGGACAGGGCACAGCTGTGAACTAGGCTCTCCTTACACTGAAACTTAAAACAGCCCCCTGCCCCCACCCCACCAAAACAGTCAAGGAAGAAACTGGAGAAATTTGTTTAGGAAGAGGTAGGAAAGCAAAGCAAATGATGATATCATGTAAAACCATCAAAATACTCTAAGAGTTGGCAGTTGTGTTCTCAGTTCTATATGGTTAGGCAGTTGCCACAGTTTAGCGGTAACACTCCACAGTTTCTGCACAGGACTTGGACCAGACCTAGCTTACAGAGTCAACTCAATTACTCCCTAGTTGGGTGACCTTAGGAAAGTTGCTTAACCAGTCAAAGGCTCCCATTTCTCCATCTATGAAATTATGACTATGGGCTCATTTATCCTAAGGCCCTTCCCATGTCTGATTTTATCTTGCCCTTCTTTTTTTTTTTTCTTTAATGACTAGAATTTATGAAATGAGTTATTTGTGTCCTAGAAATATATTTTCATTAACATTTAACAACCAGTAGCTTACAAATGAGATTATTTACAGTGTTTAGAAACTTAAAAAATTTATGCAAGTTATTAATAAAGTATGGTAAGGGATTCATAACTGCTGGTACCACAACATAAATATAACTTTAAAACACGTACGTATACACACATACCGATTTATAAATCCATATCCATTTCTGACGTTGAACCATTTGACAGTGCCAAGGACTTTGGTGGCTAAAATAGGATTAAGCAGATAAATTAGTATCTGACCTACAAAGAGATAAAGCTCACATCACTAAAAGCTTGATAACATTATACAAAGCCAAAACATACCTAAGAAAACCATTAAAAGCTTATTTCCAAAATTTAATTGGAAGGAAAAAGGAGTGAGCCAAGATAGCATAAGGAAATATTTTTCAGAAGATTAAACCTTTCTTATTAAACTTTTTAGGAAGTCATAAGATAAAGAGTGGTTGGTCCCATTTCTGCACTAATTAAATTTGAGAAACTGTGTTAGAGAAAATGTTCTTTAAGATTAACATTATAAGATTTAAGGGCAGCGCCTGTGGCTCAAAGGAGTAGGGTGACAGCCCCATATGCCGGAGGTGGTGGGTTCAAGCCCAGCCCCGGCCAAAAACTGCAAAAAAGGAATACTCAAAATCATTTCTCCTCGGCGCCTGTGGCTCAACAGGCTAAGAAGGTGCCAGCCACGTACACCTGAGCTGGCGGGTTCAAATCCAGCCCGGGCCCGCCAAACAACGATGGCTGCAACCAAAAAATGGCTGGGCGTTGTGGCGGGCGCCTGTAGTCCCAGTTACTTGGGAGGCGGAGGCAAGAGACTCGCTTGAGCCCAGGAATTGGAGGTTGCTGTGAGCTGCGATGCCACAGCACTCTATCCAGGGTGACAGCTTGAGGCTCTGTCTCAAAAAAAAAAGATTTAACCAAGACAAATTTCTTAAATGCAAAAGAGAAATCACCATAAGAGAGTACAGGTAGATAAAAGACCCTAACACATCACTTCCACACTTTAAAATATTAGGCAAACTTTAATAAGAGTCACAGCAGCTCCTTGTTAATAGTCTATGAAGATAAAAAGTAACCTGTCTAGTTGCCAAATGAGGGCCTATCGGAGGAGTCCAGAGTTATAATAGTGCTGATGCTGTCTCATGTTTCATTCCACTTCTGTACTTAACCATCCTGCGACGTGATGAAACAGGCCTTTCAAACCACAGTGATGAATTTGGGCTTGTTTCATTGTTTACCTCGCTCTCTACAGTTGGTGGAATTCAAACTTAACACTTTCTGTAAAATCCCCCTGTTGTTTGTCTCTTCTATCTCCTGTATGAGCAGGGCCACTTCTCTACAATGCCAGATTTTAGCAGAATTCTTTAAGGCATCTAAACAAAATGTAGATATACTACACTTATAATTGGTAACTTATGCTGTGTGGATTCACATTTATCTGAATTATTATAAATATGATTGGCGGCGCCTGTGGCTCAAGGAGTAGAGTGCTGGTCCCATATGCCGGAGGTGGCGGGTTCAAGCCCAGCCCTGGCCAAAAACTGCAAAAAATAACAAATAAATAATAAAAATAAATAAAAATAGAAATAAAATACGATCCTTAGAATCAATTATGAATGTCAAATTCAATACCTCTAGGAAAGGCTTATGTCTAAGTTTAGAAAATGCAGAAAGCAATGATCAAGACTCAGTAAAACAGGAAATACGACAATAGATCACCTTAAAAAAAAAAAAAAAAGCTTAGTAGAGAATAAAAGTAACTGTTAACATTAATCCATGCTGTGTCTCTATGAAATGAAAAGTTTATAATTTCAAAGGATAAATAATAAGGCTTTGCTTTTAAATTCAAAACTAAAATAGTAATTAGGACTTGTTCTGCTGTGGGCAGGGTTTTCTTGAGTTTTGCTAGACTGACTCTTGGAGAAGTAAGTATTTTAGCTGTCTATGTCAAAAACAAAATTAAACTAACAAACAAAAAAACCCACCCTCTTTAGGCTTCTGATCAAAGTTATTCAGCCCCCACTGACTAAGCATTCTTAGTCAGCTTAATGCCATGTAAGACACCCCCAAGGGAAAGATCAAACCCCCAGAACCTTTAGTTTGAGGCCATTCTATTTAGAGCAACAGGGCAAAGGAGGAAAAGACATTTGATGTTTTAGAGACAAATATACACAGCACAGTCCTGTTTTTGATCAATTAGTGCATTTAAATCACATATTATTTCAAATGATATGCCTTTTGTGCCTCCTTTTATTTGCCAAAAACTTTATTGACCTGGGAAAATTTAAGGATAAAAACTATTTTTAATGTCTAGCACTGCTGAAGGAATAATCTTGAATAAAAAGGCAACATTAATAAAGTGAAAAAAGATGAAAAATGATTGAAGTCTAAGTTCATTCTGCACTGAAGTGTTAATGTAATTTAAATATTATCCCCAATGTAATTTAAAAAAATTTTCTAATCCCACAATATTTCTAAAGATTTCATACAGTCAAAGGAATTCATTCCCATTTCTTGCTTTAATGAAGCCCATAAACCCATTTCACATACACGGGGAAAGAGGGGACACAGAAGATCCTAAAGCTTCCATAACACTCATTAGGAGAAAAGTTTTATTTCACTCGTGTAAACTCTTTTCCTTAGCCTACTACGTGCTATATAAGATGAAGTTAAGGCCCATTTGCAAATACTAGAAGAAGAGAATCCAAGAACAGATATCCATTTCAGTCAGCACGGTGCCTAGCACATGTGTTTGCTTGGCAAAGGACAGGAGATGGCAGAACATACTGGACAGAGACAAACAGTGCTGAAGTGCCCAGTAGAAATGGCTGTCCTTCATTTTGAGAGAGTTGCAGAGACAGTGAAAAGAGAAAAGACATCAGACACATCACCAGGAATCTATCTGGTGAAGGCATCATAGCAACTGGCAACTAAGGAGATTAACCTGAATTTATCTACTTCCTTTATCTCTAAAGATACCTGCTTTCCATTCCTCAGAGGGCACAATGGTCAAGTGAAAAACTGCATAAGTTTCTTTACACAAAAATAAGGTACATAATTAAGAAATTATCTTAACACTGCTTTGGATAACAAAGTTGTCCCTCTCACACGTTTTGCATGGAATTGTTCCAAGAAACACTTGCTGAAAACAAAATCACAATACTGACTAGATTTAAGCAACTTTTAGTCCAGCAAAAAGATGGCTGTTTTGGTGCTTAACCTACACAGATTTCATTTTGCATGTTGTTTCCAGGAACTGAGTAAAAGCCCTGGAAAAGAAGGAAAATAGCCCTCAAGGTGGGGAGTACCATATAGTGTTACACTTTTCTCACATTACCCCCTCAACTTTCTTCCTCATGCGGAAGCAAGCCAGAGAGATCTGACACACCCCAACCAAAACCGTGAGGATTTCGCTCAAGCATCCTACACCACCTGTTAACTTGGCTGTTATGCACACACCCTTTAGGGAACTTATTCACCACCCACCTGCTTTGCAAGCCTGTTTGAAAAGCCTCACACAGGGCCTGAAACAGAAGGCTGAAATATGTGACAAAACCAACAACCATCACAGAAACCCTTTCCAATCCTCTGCCCCCTAAATGTGAACGTCTCATCTTCCCTTTTCCCTTCCTAGGTTACAAGTCCCAAGGTAACAATGTTTTGAACAAACGTCATACCCCTACTTCCGACGAAGTTTTTTCAGCTGCTACACCACGTGCGTTCCCACAGTCCTGGAAGAGGGAAACGTGTAGCGATTGGTGGACACTGCGGAGTGGCTGTCTGCAGCAGTGGGCACTGAGACAGGGAGGAGGGCATGTGGGACCAAGACCCAAGTTTCCCGGAGAGGATTGCAACATCTCTTGCCGGCATGTGGCCGACAGAAGCATGGCGTCTTTCCCATGCCCATGTGGGAAGGGCGTCAGGGACAGACACCTGAGCCTTCCTGGCAACAGCCTTTCCATCTTTCCCTTCTCGTCTCCTTCTTGCGCCTTACTCTTCCCCAAGGGAAATATTATCCTTACCCGGATCCCAAGCCAGAACTCCACAGTTCCGGGACCACGTGTCTGTCCCTTCCTACATCCACATCCATCCGTACCCAAGGTCCCCTCTCCCAGACCGCCTCTCCTTTCCTCTTCCGACCGAGGCATTCTCCACTACGGGCACGTGGCCCAGTGCCCGCCGGGGTGCCAGAAAGGTGCCCGAAGTTAAGACCTTGACTTGCTGGCCCCGCGACTGGATGAGGGGCGCGCAGGGCGGCCGGAGCGCTGGGCGCGGCGCGCTCACCTGGCGGAGCCTGCGGCGCCGGGGACCCGGAGTCTCCCGGGAACCCCGACCTGTCACTCTCCCGCCCCACTCGGAAATGTAGCCGGAGCTGCCCACACGTGCTCGGCGCCCCGCCGCTGTCCGCTCTTCCGCAGCAGCCTCTGCTTTCCTTCCCGGGCCTGACTCACCGAGAACTTTTTTCTCCGCGTCTTCGCCGCCGGCGGGGGCTGAAGAGGCGGGGGCCGTGGTGCCGGTGGCTGCGGGGGCCGCGTCCCCACCCGGGTTTCCTGCCGCCAGAACGGCGGGCGCCGGGGCCGCGGCCTGGGGCGCGCCGCCGCCCACCGGGCTCTTGGGCGCGGGGTCCTGGGGGCCCGCGGCGGCCGCCTCCGCCGGAGCCTGCGGGAGGGTGGTGCTGGTGGTGGTGGTGGCCTCGCCCGCCTCGCTCATGCCGCCTCCTCTGCTCTCACTCGGGCACCTCGGTGGCGGTTGGTCGGCGGTTAGCGCGGCTGGTGGTCGCGGCGGCCGGGCTCGCTCTCGGGGAGGCCGGTGCGGATCTCGCGGCGCGGCGGCGGCCGAGGTGGGGTCGCGCGGCGGAGGCGGCTCGAGCTGTCGGGGGTGCGCTCGCTCTTGGGCTCCTCGCTCGATCTTACTGCCCCCAAAATGGCCCCGTACAAGTTTTTCGAGGCGGCGCACCGGCCGGGGAGGGAAGAGGGTGGGGAAACTTGGCTCCGGAGTTGGGCCTGGACTTCATTAGCATTTAAAGGCGCCTGGTGCCCTTTCCAACCCACCAATCCGCCGGGGACTGGAGCGCGGGGGCCGCCCTGGAGAGGAAGGGAAGCGAGGGGATGGATGAGCGGGCTCGCGTTGTAATCTGGAGTTTTCTGAGCAGCCCGCGCTGCTGTCCCTTTGTTGGAGGGGGCGAAGGAATTCTCCTCCCTCCACAGTTTAGACAACTTGACACCTGAAATTGACCTTTAGGAGAGGTGAAATAGGGCATCCAAATGACGCTGCCTTTCACTCTCTCAAAAACTTGTTTTAAAATCCTTTACATTTAGTCATTCAACGTGTATCAAGCCCACCAGAAACTATTCCTGATGCAACAGTTAAGAACTGGGATAATAAAACCATAAGACTATTTGGCAACTATTTGCAAAAAGGTAATCTGCTGGTTTTTTAGGAAGTCAAGGCCTCAGAGAATTAATGTAAATTCAGAGTTTACCGCAATTTAACAGCAACAAATAATGAGCTGTCAATATGTATTTAATAATGTACATGAAAAAAAGCTGAGTAAATCCACATTGGACCTTATGCTCCGATTGCCTCTGCCAGCTGGTGAAAGCTTAAGCAACTGAGCCCTCTTAGCCTTGAGGATGTGGGTTATAGAGAACCAGATCTCCCTGTTTGAAGAGCCCACGTGGCCCTTACAGAATGGGCTAGATAATGCTAAACACAGCCAAAGGGACTGTGACCTGTATCCAAGGACGGTGTAGAACGTAGGACTATTCGGCTTCTAGTGTTCAAACAGAATAGGTATAATTTCTGGCGCTGCTGTTTATTAGAAGAGTTAACTTTGGTGTCCCTGAGTTGGTTTCCTTGCATGGAAGTTTCTCAAAGATCCCATGAAAAGTAGATGGGATTATCATTTGGAATTCTGGTGTCTGGTGCAACAAAAGCTCTTTTTTCTCTTCTTTTTCTTTTCATTCCTTGTTTCTGCAAACCATTCGCCTATTTTTTCCCCTGGAATTTATCTGTTATGTGGCCGTCTGCCCCATATCAGCAGGGCAACTATCAAGTGTAGTTCATCTTTTTATCCCCACTGGTCAGCACAGTACCTAGCATAGAGCTTGAATACAAATGTTTACAAACAAAAAGACCAAATTCTTCCGAAACCAATTACTTATCTAAACTTTTACTATCAATTATGTAATTATCTGGCATTCTTACTTGCTCATTTCATACATAAAAAATACAATTAAAAATCTGCATTGACTCTGGTTAAATACAAAAGAAAAAATACAATTAAAATAAATTCTTAGAAAAATAGAAAAATATGGATTGGGACCTTTTCCCTGTAATTCACTTATATTTTAAAAATTACCAACACCTAAATGTTAGGCTTGTATAATTCTGAGCATGATTGAAGTATTTCTGAAATTTAAAGATTATGGTCTTAATTAAAATTAAATTATAAACAAGATTTATTCTGGTGAGGACTGACAATTAACTTTCTTACCCAAAGGATGATCATGATTGCTATTTGCCATTCAGAGTTGGATTGCAAGAATGAAAAATGAGAAGACTTCAGCTCTTCAAGTTAATTCAATAGTCAAGGTTTTTTAAAAAATATATTCACCCTTGGAAAATAATTCATAACTAACAGGTGTGAAATCTCCAACTTTTGGAAGACCCTAAAATAATTACAGATGAACTCCGGGATTTCCTAGAATTTGTGCTGGCCCTGCTCCCAAAACTACTCATCATTTTTGTCCAAAAAAAGCAGTGAGCAGCTGGGAGTTCTTGGTACTGTGCTAAATAAATCTAGAGAGAATTAGAACAAACATGGTCTATGTTGTTTTAGTAATCATAACTAGGAAGAAACTTGGGTACAGATGCACATAAATTCATCCATTCTTTCACTCACTCATTAATTCATGCACTCACATGTTTACTTAAGCACACACTGCATGCCACACTAAGTACAGCATTATGAGTATCCATTGTTGATCAAGATGGAACTTGCTCTAAGGTTTTTATGATGTGATATTAATTTTTTTCACCATTATTTCTATTGAAAGAAAATTTTATTATTTCTTAAATTTGAGATTGAGACCCCAAAAAAGAATTATAATCTAATTGCTGGCAACAACCATGTAAAAACAGTTGTTGGTTTGGTCATAAAAACAAAACCCAGTCTTTTCCTAGTATGAAGGATGTGAAAACTTCTACTACTGGGGGAAAGGCTGAGGGAGGGAAAGTTTGAGAAGGTCTCCTGAAGAGCTCAGCCTCTAGTCCCCAAACCAGTGGTACTCAGGAGTTCCCCTAAAGCCACTGGAGTCATAAGATCTCTGGGAAGCTCTTAACAATTCAAGGCTAGATCTAGGTTTTGTGACACTTAAAGCTAATACAATTTAGAAAGCCCTTTTCAAGAAGAAAAAAATCAATTATGAATACAAAATTGCTGGGCCACTTCCAGAGTCTTAGAAATGATCCAGAAGCCCTGATATTTGAACTTCATTAGCTTCAGAGGGAGTCTGCCCCTGCACCAGCTGTGTCAGTCTGCAACACAGATGTGGGAGCTCCCCAGGAAGTTCCTCACTGTGCAGCTTTGATGTCCATACATCTTTCTGCAACCACTCCGGAAAATAACCACCTCCTCCTCTTCTGTCTTCTCAATTTCATGTGTCCTTCATTTGCATATTCCAACCTGGAACCCTATAGGAAAGGGGATTCAGGGACATAGTTTCTACCTATGAACAGGATGAGAATGATGCAAATTGTCAGGGGACATATCACCCTGAGGAAGACAAAGTGATGAATTCGCTAGAAGTAAGGAGACTTCAAGTCATTTAAAAGACTACGGCTTAAATAAAGTAAGGAAGGATTGATGTATTAGCACATCTAAAACTGGAAAACAGTGAAGTGTTCATTTAAACCTGGTTGATGCTAAAAACAATACAGAAGGGAAAGAGTTTGGAATACAAAAGTAGAAGAGTAGAAGAATAAGAGAGCGGAAGTTTTCAGAGTGTTTCCGGCAACGTCAGGGGTGAGGGGACCTTGATGATGATGCTCTTTTGGCACACGCTAAAAATGCATTCCACAAGATAAAAATTATTAATGATATATTTTACATTTTGTTTTGTTTTTTGGTACTGTCTTCAAACTCTGGTGTGTATTTTGCACTTTTACACTAATGGCACATCTCAATTTGAACTCAATGTGCTGGTGGCTACCATACTGAGTAGCACAAGCATACTAGTACAAGACCACAAGAAGTTTAGGCTAAATAATTTTCCAAAAGCCCAATTGTGAAAAGTCCTGGATCTGCATCCTGGACCACACAGTAGTCTCTGGTGACCCATCAAGATAATGCTACCTGTCAGCATCCTTAGGGCATACAATGGGCAAAGAATTTACATGAACCATGATTCCATAATTTTGAATAACTATATGATGGCACTGATAAGCTCTAGTCTAGGGTATGTAAACAAAGTTATTTTATGATATCCATTTCATACCACCACCACCTTTCAGACATGCACTTTTCTGTAACTTTCATATATGTTGGCTACCAAAGTGATGATACACCATGGACCCTCGTCCTTTGAATTAAGAGAACTAACAGTAGGTTGGGGTATTGGCTTTCCTACGGGAAGCTGTCTTTCAATTTCAGAAAATGTTACACTTCCAGGACTGAGATTATTAAGGCAAAATCCAAAATTAAACAATTGCTGAGAAGTTTAAAAACATTTTTAAAACACTGATCATCTCAGCAGATGTTTATTTTCCACAAAAGTTTCAGTTTCTAGTAGACTTTGTTGTGCTTGTTTTGCTTATATTTTTAAACTCACCTATTTAGATAGATTCTTAAAATTTCTTTAAAGACTAGCAAATTGGTAGTTTTGTTGGAAGAACCTGAAAAGATTATCTTACAAATAAGAACCAGAAAGAAACCTTATAAATTTTCCATTTCAACACCACTCATTTTAGAAACAAGGAATTGAGGCTCAGAATGATTAACCAGCTTTCTCAAACTAATTCATATATTCAGTGACAAAGCTAGAACCTGAACCTAAGGCTCTTTACACCCAGTTCAGTGCCCTTTCCACCGTGCAATTCTGATCGAAAGTCTCCATGCTCTGGCATTGAATCTACAGATATTTCAATTCTCCTCTTTGACTATGTGCATCATACTTAGAATCTGGTAAGATGTTAGAACCATGCAGAGAAATACATAAACACTTGGAAGTCTCCTCAGAAATAAAGCAAGCCAGGCAGCACCTAACCTTGGTGGTTAGGGTGCCGGCCACATACACCCAGGCTGGTGGGTTTGAACCTGGCCTGGGCCAGCTAAACAACAATGACAAGTGCAACAAAAAGATAGCTGGGCATTGTGGTGGTGCCTATAGCCCCAGCTACTTGGGAGGCTGAGGCCAGAAAATGGCTTAAGTCATTATTATTTCTCTTTATGTCCTCACTTGTTTAGGAATTAAATCCCATAAAATATCTAACCTAATTCTCGTCAAGAGTTTGAGGTTGCTGTGAGCTGTGATGCCATGGCACTCTACTGAGGGTGAAATAGTGAGACTCTGTAAGAAAGATAGAAAAAAGGAAAGGAAGAAGGAAGGAAGGAAGAAAAAAAGAAAAAGAAAGACTCTCTAGCCACAAAATGGTCAGATCTTTCCAATTAGGATCTCTAGAGAGGAAACCAAACAGCTGTGTGCAATTTTATTTTAAAGTATTTTAGAACTAACTTTCTGAAACAATGAATAAAATATATTTTCTTCTTCCTAAAAAACAAAAAGGCTTTCTTCTGAGTTTCTGTACACATTGTTTTTTTATATTTTAATTTGCTTTCTTTAACATTTTAATCTTCTTTATCATTTCTATTTATGTCCTCGCTTGTTTAGGAATTAAATCCCATAAAATATCTAACCTAATTCTTGTTTAGAAGATAATATGTCTGTTATATTCAGATATGATTTTTCTAGAAAATATACTCACAACCATCAAAGGAAAAAGGAAAAAAATATCCAATATATCTCTTCTGTTTTGGTCTTCAAAATTCTTCCTTTTCTTCTCCTTAAATTGAACTCTTCCTCTTAGTCAGACTTTCATTTAATATTTATTAGAATCCCTAACTGCTCGCTGCAATGATCTATTTAGTACTCATCTTTTGGAAATGTCTGTTTAATAGGATTCTGATGCTTTACCAACATAAGACCTTTAAGGTGGAAATTGAGAATGAGAAAATTTGGAAAGGTAAGAAAGAAACTAGCTCCTAGTAAATTGCAAGAGAGAAAGATTAGTTAAAATTCCATCCCAACACATCCCACCAGTGCTGGCTGGAAAATAAGCATCTGAAACAATGCTCAACGTAATAGATCCTTAGGAAATTACAAATTAAAATAACAATAAGTTGTCACTACACACTTATTAGAATGACCAAAATCCAAAACCTCGTTAATACCAAACACTAGTGAGAATGTGGAATAAAAGGAGCTCCCACTCATTGCTGGTGGGAATACAAAATGGCACAGCCACTTTGGAAAACAGTTTGGCAGTTTCTTGTAAAACTAAACATATAATTGTACTCCTTGGTTTTTACCCAAACGAGTTGAAAACTTAGGTCCACATGAAAACTTGCACAAAAATGTTTCTGGCAGCTTTATTCATAATTGCACAAACTGGAAAACAGCCAAGAAGCCCTTCAAAAGGCAAATGGGTAAACTGTCATACATCCATGTCATGGAATATTATTTAGCTCTAAAAAAGAGAGAGAGCTATCAAGCTGAGAAAAGACATGGAATAACCTTTAAGGCATATTACTAAGTGAAAGAAGCCAATACGCACAGGCTACTTACTGTACAATTCCAACTATAAAACATTCTGGAAAAGGCAAAAGTATGGAGACAGCAAAAAGATGAGGGTTGCCAGAGGGTGAGGGAAGGGAAGGACAGATAGGTGGAGTACAGGGGGTATATGAAATTAAAAAAAAAAATCCATCAGAGTTTTGACTTCCATATAATAAGATCATAATGTTAAAGAAATAAGATACAAAAAAATCATAAGACACAGCAGTATTTGCTAATGTAGATCTGAATGTGTATTTATTTTGACTTACAGATTAAATATGAACAAGGAATTTAATATCTACTCTTCCAAGTGTTTGGATCCCCAGCAATCTCACAGCACTGTGAGCTATTGCTAATATTTTTCCTTTTGTTCTGCCTTTGCCTGAAGTTGTGCATCCATCACTCGATTTTTTAATAAGTGTGGAATAGTGGGGAGCTGAGTTTGGGCAAAAATGAGAATTATCATAGCATATTTATTAGATTCACTGACTTACCTCATTCAGGCTATGTTAATAAAATAGTTTAGACTGAGTAGTTTATAAGCAACAGGAATTTATTGCTCACAGTTCTAGAGGCTGGGCAGTCCCAGATCAAGGTACCAATGGATTTGGTGTCTGATAAGGGCCTCTTCCTCCTAGATGGTGCCTTCTATTTGCCAAGGATTGCTTTGTTCCAATGGGTGATGAGGTGGGTGCTAATTTTTATTATGCATTATTATTTTTTTATGTATGCATTATTATTATTATTATTTTGCTGTTCTAAAAAATCTCACTGAGCTAAAAACCTATTGTCAGGATAGTAGACAATATTAAGAAGTATGTTGCAGTAAGGATGCTTATTATACTATATGGCTGTGCTACTCCTGTTCTCCTTTATCTCAATTTCAGAGTTTCTATTCTGATTCAAGGTTTATAACCCCCCCATAACTATCATGAAATGAAATATTTCTCTAAAGCTAAAGTATGGAACCTGACATTCAAGGAGACTCACTATATATATTTAAGCCTAAGGAAAAAACAAAAGCCATTTTATTAGAATTACAGTAATGTATGATAATGCTAATTAGTTACTTTGTTATATTGAGTAAGAGTGAAACAGAACAATACAAGTTACACCATATAAAGAGAGATCTTAGTTTAGTAGCATCAAAGTATGAGAGGGTAAGAAATTCAATCACATGACAAAATGATTTTGAGGTACCCACAATGTTTGTGGGCAAGGGGTTGGTTGATGGTTTGATGTAGTCTTGACTTTCTGTGAAAAGCCCATAAGGATCTGTTTATGGTATCTCACCAGCCAGACTCGACAGGAGAAGGAGGCTGCTATAGGGCGCTATCCACACTTCACTCCATCACCCAACTCTTCTTTCTCGGTTAGGAAATAAGATTCACTAAGACTGCTCAACAGGTACAACAGGGCACACCTTAGTCTTAGTTTCTGATCTCAATATGTTCTGGTCCCTCAAGATTAGTTGGTACTTTTCTATTATGACTGAAACTCTTAAGCAAGCTGTACATACGTGCAGAAATAGGCCACCGTGCTGTCTGGATGGAAGTCTGTCAAGAAAACGCGGGATTGTTATTATTCATCCCTTATCTACAGATTGGGGCCAAGCTCATGTTTTATCATCAGAAGATCCCTGCCATCTCTCCCTAACAAAGATTGAAAAGAAGAGACAAAAATATCTTCTGAGTTGAAACTTATTCTTCTCTTCAGCTGACCCCTTTCGTTTGCTATTCTTGTAATTTCACTTGTCTTTAAATTCTCATCCCAATTCATTTTCTAACTCATCAAATTCTCAAGCCTTTCTCTCATTTGCTGTTTTCCACGGTAATGAGGGTGAAACAATTACCAAAATATTATCAGGAGGCATTAATTAACTAGTACTCACCATGGTCTAGGTGTTAAACAGAGACCTGATATTTATCATTTCTAATACTTGCACCAATTCTGCAAGACTGGTATTATTATCCTAATTTTACAGATGAGGAAACAAAAATTCAGTATGTTTAAATGACTCACCTAAGGTCATAAAACTAGTAGATTACAGAACAGGGATTCAAACTCAGATCAATCAAGGTCCAAAGCCAGGACCATCTCTTTAAAAATGGCTAGTGTTAGAGTTAGCATTAGATCATGTGAGGCTGCCATCTCTGGCCACTAATCAAGCGTTCATTCAGAAAGGCAAGTCTGTTTGAAAATTGTAGTGAAGCCATATCACTACATATCACCTTCTTTCTCCTTTTCCCCCCTCCCTTCTCAGAGGCTCAGAAACATGGAAACAAAGAGAAGAGGGGAAAAGGACAAATTTGGAGTGAGATACATGACAAAGCTATGGTCGTCTTTCTTTTTATGCACTGGTTTTCTTTTTTCTTTATGTATTTTTTCTTGTTTATAGCTTACATACATGCTAGAATTAAACTCAATTTCCCCTTCTGCTGTGCTACCCCAATTCTATTTAAATTTCTGATTTGATCTATGTAAATTAAATTGCGTGTGTTATTTATGTTGCAATAAAAGAATTCTGACAATCACAGGGGTTGTTCCTGTGATTTCCCTATTCCAAAAAGAAAGATTTGGGGCCTTTAGTAGGTTTGCAGGGCTGAAAGCAGAAAGTGCTTCAAAAGGAACTTTCTTTGTATTGTGAAAATCCAAATCACTGAAGGAATTATGCTGGGGTGTGTAGAGACGGAGGAGAGAAGAGTCAATGTCTTTGAAAGGAGATGTACAAAAGCAGAATCCAAGGGAAGGAGATTCTCAAGCCTGGGAAAGGGACAGTAGCTTATTGTGCATGATTGGAACTGTGGTCTGCTCCCTCCTGTCCCCCTTGGAAGGACTTCAACGTGTGCAGGATGTCTTCACGGTGGGCACGTGTGGGTAACCCCCTTGTTCCTCAGGCTTCTCAATTCTGGTAAAGATCCCCATGAACACTGAGGCACAGAGCCACAGACCCACAATACTTGGGCATCCCTACAAGCTGGACAATGTTCATCTCAGCAGGAAGTGTGAACAGAATCTGGACTAAAGACTAGTTTGCTTCACTGAGTCTTACATGGGATGGGCAAGGATGGGGAGGAGAGGCAGAGCTCCTTTTATAATTTTAATCAGTTTAATTTTAAGTTAAATAATCAATTGTAACTTAATTTTAATTGTTTGTTTTTTTGTTTGTTTGTTTTTTTGAGACAGAGCCTCAAGCTGTCACCCTGGATAGAGTGCTGTGGCATCACAGCTCACAGCAACCTCCAATTCCTGGGCTCAAGTGAGTCTCCTGCCTCCGCCTCCCAAGTAGCTAGGACTACAGGCTCCCACCACAAAACCTGGCCATTTTTTTTGGTTGCAGCCGTCATTGTTGTTTGACGGGCCCGGGATGGATTCGAACCCACCACAGCTCAGGTGTACGTGGCTGGCGCCTTAGCCCGTTGAGCCACAGGCACCGAGCCTGTAACTTAATTTTAAATTAAAGAAAATAATGCAGGCTGCCAAACACATTTTCTGTGCCTCTTATCCATCTTCTACCTCTTTTTTTCCTGCTCTGCGTCTCAGGGGACCGGCCCTTTGGGGCGGCTGCTACAGACTTCCTTGCTCTCTGGCTTCTAGGTGGGTCCAGTCACTGGCAGCCACTGGCAATAAGTCAGAGGAAGACAGCAGAGCAAATCGGGATTTTTACATTCAAGGACCCCTCTGTGGAGGCTGCCCGGTCCCTTTCCTGAAGGCAGCACATCCTTGTCTGGTGGCCCTCTGTAATAGTTACTCTCCCAGGTAGAGTCCTATAACCACTCCTTCTCCCTGCCCCCTTCCAACCTAGGTTCCTCACAAGCCTCTCTGTTATTGTTAGGCCGAGGCATGCTGCAACATTCCTAGCTGATTTCTCTTAATCCTACCTACACATTTTTAAATAGTTTCTTTGTTAATTCTCCTCAATGAATTGCTTTATTTTTTGGCAGTTTTTGGCAGGGGCCGGGTTTGAACCCGCCACCTCCAGTATATGGGGCTGGTGCCCTACTCCTTTGAGCCACAGGTGCCGTCCCTCAATGAGTTGGTTTTTGTCATGCCATCTTTTCCCTGCCAGGGCCCTGAGTGACACAGTAAGTGTCTTTTTGTTTTTTTGTTTTTTTATACATTTAAATGTGTAAACTATGATTAATATCACTTATACATACCATTTTTTTTTCTAGAATTAACAAATATACTTGGGTGGTCTACATCAGAGCCATGGGTAGATTACAAGTCCCAGGACTGAAGCCAAATCATTGTAAAGTTTTGGCACCAAAAATCTTATGTGTTGGGAAATGACTTATTCCCAGGCAAACTACATAACTGGTCAACTTGGCTGTGACTCTGGTGTCCAGTTGTGTGTGCAGTCTCAGACATCCCTGGTCATATGTGTCCAGTGAACTATGACCAGATGGTTTGAAAGTTACTACACAATTCTATGCATAAGGTTATTGATCAGGAGATAAGGAAAGGAAATTAGGGGAAAAAACACCCTGTTCTAGCATTCAGCAATTGCCTGGAGAATACTCTTTAGTGGAGCATGGTTATAAGACTCTCATTTCAGAATGAATTATTTAAAATTAAACCTCTGCCTGAGGATGGAGAAATGATGTTGTCAGAATCCTGAGGATGAGGTTAAAATTATTTCTGCAAATCTGGACATGCCATCAGACACATGATTTGACATTTGACATGATTTGACATGTTGGAATAGATGTTAGTGCCTGGAAAAGCCATTTATGTGATAGAAATGATTACCCAGAAACGGAGAGTAGGTTTGTAGAACATACAATTTCCATCCCAAAGGAAAAGATGTTTCTTATTTTGATTAAGATTCAATAATGTGGTGGCAGGCTGCTGAGGAAAGGACTTGACCTACAACCCGTAGAGGCCGCTAGTTGAAGGGACTTGAGTGCTGGCTTTCAGGACTTAAAACCAGAGAATGTTTTAGGTAAACTCTCAAAATATTGCCACAAAGCTATGGGAAGTTGACTGTATTCCTAGCAAAATTAGCTGAGCCACTCACCAGGTATGATCTTGATCTTACTGAATCCAATCCTTTTACAAACTTCTCTTCTGAAAGAGAAGAAATTGTTTCCTTCCATGGCAGTGGGCAGGGCCAGCCCTTTTTTGTAGATTGGCCCAGGCTCCCTCCCACCCCTATCCCCCCACCAAAAAACAGAGTAGATAGGGAGTGAGAATGGCAGTTCAAATGTCTGAATGCTACTTTTCAAATTTTTAGGTGACCAGGAAGCCCTGGTTACCTAAACTAGATACACTTCTCCCATTGCTACCTGAGAATCAGCTGCTCTGGGGAGTGGATCCTACTGTTCCTGCTGAATTGTCAGAGACTTTCACTTGCCATCAGTGTGGTGGCATGAGGTGCCTGCAGAGAGCCTATGACTTGAAAGTCACTGGGCCGCATAGAGAGACTAGCTCTGAGCAGCATCTGTAGTGGGTAAGAATAAAGATCTGAAGCTGTATTGGGTGGAGTTTCAATCTGTAAGCCATGCAACCTTGGGAAAGCTCATATCTCTTTCTTTGCTCAGTTTCCTCATCGGGAAATGAAATAACAGGACCTCTTTATAAGGTTGTCATGGTGATTAAATGAGACAGGAATAATACCTGTCACAAGCAAAATACTCATTAAATGTCTGCTTATCCTCTTAGTCTTATCACCATAAAGGAGACATTCATGGGACAGCTGTTTAGAGTTCAGGGTATACAGTCTCCCTTTTTAAAAATAGTGTTTTTGAGGAGGAATGACATTCCATGCTGACCACACCATGATTGCTTGTCAAGAAAAAGCTAAGCATGGGGCAGAGGGGGAACTCTTTCCTCAGTAGGTGCCACATTTAATACCTCTTTTTCTTGCCTCAAAGCCAAGTGAGTCAAGCCAAATTCAACTCTCTTATGATCCTCTTTTTGCACCTACAGATCACATAGCTAGGATTAGCTTTATAGACTTGGCTCAGAAACTGAAAAAAGGTAATTAGCTGTTACCAGGTAACTTCTGTTTAATAGAGAAGCTTGGGGAAGATTTTTTTTAGAAAACAAATTGAAAATTAGAAAGAAAGGAAAGTGTAGTCTCAACTCTTACCTGGTAATGGATGGGGGTGAGCATGAGAGTATCACCAGGGGGCAGGAGAAAGGAGGGAGGGAGAGCCCTGAGAATGAGGAAGTTCAGCTGAAGACTTGGCTCCGGTAAGCAGCTCACTGCTTCCCACCAATAGAAAAACTCTTACATCCCTGTAGCATCACACAGCTCCTGCGACTTCAAGTTGTTTGAGGTTAACACAGAACCTGAGCATTTCTATCAATGAGTGGAACTGTTCTGAGAGAAAGAAAAATTTCCAAGAGGTCTCCATTCCTCAAAGGCCCAGGTAAGAAATGTTGTCTGTGCTCAGCTTACACATTCAGCCCTTGAGGAGCTCAAGGGAAAGACTGCCTATATCTAGGCATTGATTTCTCTTGGACAGCTCCTATCTTTGACATGCCTCTCACTCAGACTAAAAATGGTTGGTTTTTTAATGCTGTAAAGAAGACAAAAGATATATAGGGATAAATCTCCGTTACAGAGACGCAAGCACTGATAGTGGGAATGGGGTGGAACAATATTGAAGTATAATATGAAATTAGATATCGTTTTGCCAGGATAGTTGGATGAGAGGTTGTATTTCATTTCATTTCATTTAAAGAAAATAAAATAATGTGACAGTTCATAATTTCAGTTTGTGAAGATTCATGCCCCTTATATTGTTATTTCCTCAAAACCTTCTTGAAACTATAGCAGTTGGTAAGAGTCAACCGTGTCTAAAGCCCCACACTGTAGAAATAAATTTAACTAGTTAACTTGTACATCCAGACAGTTGATTACAACAGACTAGTTTACAGGCCACAAGTCATTGGTGTGACTCCAAAGAATTTGCCTTTCTTATGTTAATGCCTTAACAAGATACAGCATATTCAGAATGTCCACCATCCCAAAGCTGAGTTCTCATTATTTTGGCTGCCTCTAACGTGCCCCAGGGAAATCTTTTTAATCAAAAGAATAAAAAACAAAATTAATTATTTTTTCCTTTTGACTAAAAAAGGAGGGGAGATAGTATTTATTAAACACTAAGGAGTTTATAAAAAGTTAAAATCTTCCTTTTAAGCTTTTCCTCCCATATCTCACTCACCAGACATAAACACTATCAAAAGTTTGTTTTACATAATTAAGTACAGGAAAGACTTAGGAACCAATGAAAAATAGGATTTAGTGAGTCATATTGATAAAAAAATAAACAACAGGTTTGGCGCCTGTGGCTCAAGCGGCTAAGGTGCCAACCATGTACACCTGAGCTGGCGGGTTTGAATCCAGCCGGGGCCGGCCAAACAACAATGACGGCTACAACCAAAAAATGGCCGGGCGTTGTGGCGGGTGCCTGTAGTACCAGCTACTTGGGAGGTGGAGGCAGGAGAATCACTTGAGCCCAGGAGGTGGAGGTTGCTGTGAGCTGTGATGCCATGGCACTCTACCCAGCGCAACAGCTTGAGGCTCTGTCTCAAAAACAAACAAACAAAAAAAATGAGAAGGGGGGACTCTTGCTTAATCACAGAATGCCGAGCGAGTGTTGACTAGTGAATGTTGAAAGTGAGCTGAGTCATTTTGCAACCATCATGGTACAGATGGAACAGGTAAGATTTCTCAGTAGACATCAGATCTAGGAAAAAAATTTTGGTAAAGAGCAGGACGTATCCATGGATTGAAAGTGTCTGCTCACAGATTTTTTATTTTTTGGAAGAGAAAACAACAGTAATTTTGCAGTGGCAGAATTGAATAACACCTTGACCAGGTGGGTGACCACTGAAGGGTAGATGGACATCTTGTGTCTCTGGCTAAGGCATGAGGATACAACATCAGCTAGGTAGTAGTCTGATTGCAAATCCATAATGTGAAGCTAATAATGAGGAAATATCAGACAAACGCAAAATGAGAATTACTGCATTAAAAAGAGAAGAGGCTGTATTCTTTAAAACCACCAGTGTTACAAAAGACCAAACAAACAAAGAAAGAAAGCTGTAAATACGGTCCAGATTAAAGAAGCCTAAAGAGACATAACAGCTCAGTGCAGTGCTAGATTGGATCTGTGTGCTGGAAGAGAGAAGAAATGATATAAAAGATATTATTAGGTTAACAAAATCGAAATCCAGAAAGTAGATTCAAATATTATATCTAGTGCTATGATATAATGTGGACTTTATTGAGGTTGGTAACTGTACTGTAGTTATATAAGGGAATATCTTGATTCTTAGAAAATACATCCTGAAAAGTCTGGAGTGAATGAACATGATTTATGTAACTTACCATCAAATGGAGCAGGCAAAGAGAGAGACAGTAATAAAGCAAATGGGGTAAAATGTTAATAAGCGAATCTGGGTGAAAGGTATGCATGCCATCTCTTTTTGTACTATTATTATACTTACAACTTTTTATACACTTGAAATGATTTACTAATAAGAACTAAAAATTCTAAAAACACACTTTTTAAAATTTCTTCAGGCTTCTTCTATGAATTTACAATATTTGTATATGTATACTATACTTTCAAATACATTTTTTCTGTCATTATATATCAAATGTACTTTTTTGTGTGTGTTTTTGGCCGGGGTTTTGGCCCCCTGCCACCTCTGTCATATGGGGCCAGCGCCCTACTCCTTTGAGCCCCAGGTGCCGCCCTATCAAATGTACTTTTTGAGTTTATTAATCTATCAATTGCAGTGATAAAACCACATAGCCAGGAACTGAAGAGGAGTTGGAGTGGTTCTTAGTGACGTACCTAGAAGCATTAAGGCCTCAGAGCAGAAAGTGTGGCATCTTTTCAGTTGTGATTCTTGGGGCAGGGTAGGAAACAGAGCAAAAGAAGGGAGAAGAGCCAAATGTGAACATATTGCTATGTCTGAACACCCAAATTAAAGTTTAAAACATATTAAATACATATGATAAATATGGGCTGTTATACACTTGACATAATTTGTTACTTATCCGTCTTAATATGGGTCAGATTTGTAAACCATGCAGCGTCTAACATATCTCAGAGATTTAATAAAATTCCCAGACAACTAAGAAAGTATTTTTTTATTAAGTTCTGTTGGTCAATTACAGCGCTCATGACCAAAAGATAAAAGCCACCTTAGCTACATGCATACATACATACATACTTATACATACATATAAGAAAGCCTCTGCTGTTGGTTGTACCCATTCTGAAAATAACCTGCTAAATTGAGGCCTCTTTTTTTTCTGTCCTTAAAGGACCATAATTATTCACTTCTCAGCACTGGTTCAGGAATAGCTTCTAAAAAGTGGTTAAAGACTTTAAAAACTTGGGAGTACCTTATAAAACTGAGTTAATGATCATAGGTCTTATGGGCTGAAAGTTTGTGCCCCCCTCCCATTCATATATTGAAGCCCTGTTAATTTGATGGCATCTGAATGTGCAACCTCTGGGAAGGAATTAGGTTTAGATGAGGTCGTGGGGGGTGTCTATGATGGAATGCTGTCCTTATGAGAAGAGTAAGAGACCAGAACCTTCTCTCTCTGCCTTATGAAGACTCAACCCAAGGGTAACCATCTGCTAGCCAGGAAGAGAGCCCTTGCTGGGCCACCAAATGGGCTGGCACCTTGATCTTGGCCTTCTTTGCCTCTGGAAATGTGAGAAATAAATTCTTTTTGTTTATGGCACCCAGTTTATGATATTTGTTATAAGGCACCAGGATATCTCTGTCTCATATAATGTTGTAGTCTCAGATTGTAGAGGGTGGAGCGAGGGGGAGTTCTCCAGACCAGTTGGAGGGAATAAAGAGCTTTAAGCATATTTTATGTGAATATTGTGACAGTAAAGACGTAAGTTCCTGTTATTTATTTGGGGATAAAAGTCACAGAATAGTGCACAATGTATCTGAACAGAATCAAACGAACAATGAAACAAAAATTTTGAAATACCTACCAAAAGGAAGGCTGTCTTAGAGCCCAGGAAGACTATTCCAGGTGCTTCTCCAGTTAACGTGGCTTGTCACTACTCACTTGGGTGGTAGGAGGAAGGAAAAAAGATAACAGAATCCTCTGAGCTTAAATCAACATACCCTTTCTTTTCCTTTTAATCTGCCCTTTCTGTGTCTCAGCCCCAGTCCACTCTTCAGCTGCACGAGCATCTCGTCACTCTCCTTGTCACCAACTAGAAGGAATTTGAGTGGTTCACAAACCTTCCCTCACTAGATTGAAATTCTACCAAATATAAGTTCATTCATTTCAGTTAGTGTAATTTTAGCTAAGAGACTTAATATCCCATGAAAACTTTAATGGATTGGCAATGGTTGCCAGGACTAAGAAGAACTCTGGGGCACATCTGAGCTCCATATAGAGAACTTGGTGCACTGGTGATGTTTAGCTTGGTTACATAAGGTGTCAGGAGGACATTCCTGTGTCAGATCTCTTATCCACAGGCAAATGTATTATCTTCTCTAGAAATCTTTTTTGTTTTTTTTTAGGCTACATAAATGTTAGACTGTTTCATCTATTTTAAATAGCCGTTCTCTTTTGTGTACCAAAGAGCTTTCACCATTCCTTCCAGACTTTGTCTAAACTTCACTTTCTCTGAAAAGCCTTCCCTAGCTCCTTAAAGCTTCTTCTAACATGCCTAGAAGGTGAGCTTCCCTGCAGCACCAGCAAAATACCTGCCTAAAAGTGGTCACCAAAAGAGTTATAAGGGACTAAATGTTAATTTTTCAAGAAAAATTGGGATCTAGTGGAGGAAAAGAGAAAGCAAATAGTTTTGAACATAGAAAGTTAGATCTGAGAAGAACACACAAAAAGTGAGGATTCATTGTAAGCGTTTGGAGGCTAAGATCTGAGAAGAAGACAAAGAATCATGAAGGCAATGACATTTGAACAATACCTGGACAAATAGATAATATTTAGATTAGGATAAGTGGCAAAAATCATTGGGGTTGAAGGAGGAGTAGGGGAAGGATGAAAATGCTCTCAAAAATGCCCTTAATGGTATTTATATCATTGTGTATTATTGACCATGTTTGTATGATCGAGTTTATCTAATAGAACAGATTCTGCCATGTTGAATAGTCAAAGAAGGTGAGCATCTATGTTGTAGAAGTTCAAGGTCAAATTCTCCTTAGCCCGGCATCTACTCTCCCCAGGGACAGAATCTCATAGCAGAAAGGTGAAAGGATTGTTGGAACAATGCAGGAAAAAACAAAGACTATGCTACCAAAAGTAAATTTTCTACGCATTTTATTTTTGCCAAATTAGGCCTACAAATAGGTCCTGATGAAATAATAAATAAAAGAAGTGCACATTTCTTAGAAAAAGGAAAGCTAAGGAGGGAAAGACATGGAATACTGACCCGATGAGGAAGTTGTCTTGCAATGAGAACCTGTGGTTCATAGTTGCAGCCAGTGAACTTGAAATGGGACAGACAAGAGGAATAAGAAAACTCGTCTTTATAGAGAGGCAAGCAGTTAGCTTCAAACAATTGGGGTTTGACTTGGAATTTTTCCTCAAGTGATTTTGTAATTCTCTTTTCTTGTGTGCAAAGTGGGAATAATGATAGTTATGGTGATGATGATGATGATGATAATGATGACTCAAAACTCTTGTGAGGATTAAATGAGCTAATATACCTAGTTATGTTCTTTGGATATAATAGGAATCTAATATAGTATATGGTGGCTGAATATTACAGTGCTACAGTGTGCTAGGCATTTTAATATATGTTATCTGATAATATTCTCAACATCACCTTTAATAAGTTATATGAAAATTAGTATACAATTAAACAAACAATTTCAGAGAATTAGATAAAAACTCAGATTCTATACTTAGCCAATTTGACAGATCTAGGTCTTGGACTCTGGATACCTGACAGCCAGACACTGTAATGTTTCCATTATACTACGATCCTTCATGAACATGTGACAATTTGAGCACACATTTTTTTTTTCTTTTAATTTTGTCTAGTGCTTTCCTTGACTCCATCTTTCAAGATTTCACTCTCCTTTGAGAGCATGTGGGATGTCACTTGTTAATGTATCTGTATGTTTTCAACGCTTCCACCATTATCCTCATTTTCAATTTGGGGAAAGCAAGGTCCCGAGAAGTAGACCAGTGAAACCTTTTCCTGTTTATGGGTTTGCTTATGGTTTTAGCTACTTTGAATGTTTGTTAAAATGCTATTCGAACCTAGTGAAACGTCAGAAATAATTTCTTTGTCTTGAGCATAGAGCAAGAATTCTCAGAGAGGAAACCCCCAGACCAGCAGCATCAGCAAAATCTGGAAACTTGTTAAAAGTGCAAATTATTTGGCCTTATATTCCTAATGAATTCAGGCCGTTGGCAATCCTCATAGGCAAAGCTATAGACCTAATGAATCTGAAACTCTAAAGGGAAGAAGGTGGCAGGTAAGCAACAATCTATGTTTTAACAAGCCTTCCAGGCAATTTCTAAATGCCCTGTAGTTTGAGAACCACTGGTTGTAGGGTATAAGCAGCATGTAATTTAGCTTTTGATAATAGCTTACACTTGTAATGCATTGGTAGCTTTTACCTGTCTCTTTTGTTATACAGAATAATAAATGTTGGTTGAAAAACAACTTGAGAATGTCATTAAAAAAAATTCACTGCCCTGGTTCTAATCAAGACATTAAATATCCTTGTTAGATCTACTTTATTATTTAAGGACCATTTTCTAGGAAAATAGTACTCATTGCAAATGGCAACCTATTTTAATTACTGCACCTTTATTTAGTAACAAGTTTTTCTGTATGTCAGACAGATTTCATCTCCTATGATTTTAAGTGTATTTCCCCTTGCTTTATCATCAAGGTACATATGAAAGAAAACCCAGACTAGTTCCTTCTAAAAACATTAAGGCTGAACTATAGATATTGTAAATATAAATTCAGAATTTTCCAATTTTGACCCTACCTTAAAGTTTCTGAAAAGTTGTCATCTGTGTCCCAAATGATGGTTTTATAAGGAGTATTACCAGGAAACTGTGGCTACATCAAATGGTTTAGAATTTCATCCTGATCATGGGGAAATGAATTGTTTCTTTTTTAACTTCCCAGAAAGATATTTATTCAGTTGTTACATGCATTTCCTGGGCTGTCTGTATGTCCCAGAACATTCTTGTTTGATAATCTTCATCTTCATTGGTGTTTAGTTCTACAGCTGTAGCCAGGCCATGTTGGATTCTCTGTCTGAGAGATTAGGACAGTGGAGCTGAGGATGTGAATCCAGGAGCTGTGGGGTATAGAGAAGAGAAAGTCTGTCCACAGCAAGAAGCAATAGCCCAGGCATATCAAGGATATCACAGACCAGAGAATGTGAAGAGAAAGAGACAGTAGTAGGAGCAACTGCCTTAATGCCTGATAATTTTTCTGGCGGCTTATTCTGATCTTCTGTGTCACCCAAGGACACTTCTCATCTTTAGGTTCTTTGAAATGCCCCATAATTTCATTGAAAACTACCTTTTCTCCCCCTTTAACTCAATTTGAACGAAATTCTGTTATTTCTAATTCAAAGTGCCTTTAAATTACAGTGAATGAAGAAATGTTCCTGCTGCATTTAGGTAGCAGGAAAGAAATGTGAGTGGCCTTGAAATAGAAGCTGAAATTGCTGTACCTATCAAAACATTACTTAGGGGTGTCGCCTATGGCTCAAGGAGTAGGCCTCTGGTTACATATGCTGGAGGTGTTGTTTTCAACCCCCGCCCTGGCCAAAAAAAAAAAAAAAAAAAAAAACCAAAACAAAACATTACTTAAGAGCAGTTGGCAAAGTTACTCATATTATCTACTGTTAAAAATGAATCAAATCTTTTAAGTTTTTCAATTGTAAAGAAAACAGTAAAAAGTCTCATTTCAGTATCAGTGAGGAATATATTTAGGCCTTAAGGAAGGCCACCTTGTGTTAGACAAAAAATTTTTTTTTGGTAAATTTTTTTATTTTTTATTTTTTGGGATTCATTAAGAGTACAGAGAATTAGGTTACCGTGATCGCAGTTGTTAGGTAAAGTCTCTCTAGGAAATTGAGTCCAGCCCCCAAAGTCAAATGGGTTTTATTTAAGAGTTGTCAGAGTTCTGTGATGCAAGGACCGTGGACATCCACCACTGACAGATTTGAATGCTGGCTGGATCACTTGCTACCTGTTACCCTAGACAATTTACTTGATTTCTGTCTGCCTCGGTTCTTCTGTAAAATGAGGCTAAGAGTCGTCAAGCCTCCCTTGCCTGCGGAAGGTCTGGATCAGGGTGGGTCGTCCCGCGGTGGATGCGTGACCACGATCGCGCCTCGCACGCCGCCTCGGTTTTGCCAGCTTCCGTGGCCTCGGTAATGTCATAAAAGCCAAGGAAGGGAATCCGTGAACTCCGGTTGTGGAAAACTGTTTCTTGTAATTTCAACTCTTAAGTCACTTTCAGTTCCTCGTTATTGCCACCCTGTGGATTTCTTGGGTAATGAAACTCAAGACTGAGAACACTACGGACGAGAACCCAGTTGCCGCCGTGAGCGCCCTCTCCTGATTGCTGGAGGAACTTGCACAGACATTTTCCTTTTGGCTTTGTCCAGTCGGTTGTAGAGAAGTGCACGCGAGTGAGGTGGTGATTTAATCCGCCCGTGTTCGTGCTCCTTTCCCCCCAGTTTTCAAACTTGAAAGCCGATTCGCAAATAATTTGAATTGGAGAGCTAGCCAATAGTAGCAAGAGAATTTAATGTCTCTTGACGTTCAGTTATACATATTACCCACTTCCACAATTGGCTAATAGAGGCTTGTTTTTACCCTCAATTGCTATTTCCTCACTATTTACTTATTGTATAAGCAGTAGTTAATCGGTCGACTAATAAACTGGCTTTAGAGCGCTGCATTTACACTTGTGTAAACTGTAAAATATACACTTGTGTGCACGTATGCTAAATGCACGTGTGCATTTGATGCCCACAGCACTTTAGTTGTGAGAAATTTATCTCTAGGTAGTTTTTAAGATGTCTGTGGGAGTTGCTTTCCTTTGTAGAAGGTTTCCTTTTTGCTTCTTTTACATGAAGACATCACATAAAAAAATTCTCGGGTTGAGGTTTTGTGGACTCAAGTTGCCAACGTTTGAAGGCTGGTTTGTGGTTGTGAATTATCCACAGACATTAGTTTTCCTTGTTCCCTTCATTTCCAAGGTTGAATATATTTGTTGTTTTCCAAGCATAAATTTGTTGTTCACTTTTCTGAGTGGGAGAACTTTTTGTTTGTTTTAATTTGTTTGTAGTTCATCCCAATCAGGTGCAGCTTTATTGTATTCTAGGTGTAGGTGTGCAGGATGGGTAGAAACCCAAAGAATGAATAGTTTCCAATTTAATATTTTTTCAGTAGTCCAGCTTGAGTGTGGGCTTCAAGGCTGTCCCTATTCCTCCAAAGTCCAGGTTATCCTGGATTAGCGAATACCCTTAGGGCAGAACCAAATTTTAGGCTTCTCTCCCTGGATTCTTTCTTTCACTTCATTTTGTTAAATCTCTGACAATTTGCTTTAATTTTTACCAGTGTACTTAACAATATTTTTTCATGTATCTTAGAATCCTAAATTGGGGGTTAAGATTGCAGTGGGATGGTTGTTCTTGATGCATACAATGGCTACTCATTTACTTAGATTAATTTTAGGATCAGTTTGTATATTTCATGGAAGAATTCTATTAGGGGCTTGGGTGGCAATTTCACTAAATTTATAGAAAAATTCAGGGAGAATTAATATCTTTAAAATATTTATTCTTATAACTTTTAAACATGACTTATCATTCCATTTACTACATCTTCATTATATCCTTCGGTAATGTTTATCTTTTTCTCTAAAGCTCTCGCATTGAGCTTCTATACACAGTTTGTTTTCTTGTTTTCCCAGAGACAAAGTTGCTTTGTCAACCCTGGTTGGCATGTGGTAGCATCATCATAGCTCACTGCCACGGAGAACCCTTAGGCTTAAGTGATCTTCCCACCTTAGCCTCCTAAGTAGCTATAAATAGTTTTTTAAATTCCTATTTTCTATTGGTCGCTGCTGTATAGCTAACACTTATATAGTGCTTACTAGCACCAGGTGTCGTTTAAAATACGTTAGTAACCTTTTATCTGTTAAACTTGTTCATTCATTTAAACAATTTTTCATTTCATTTCTCTTGAATTTTGAAAAAATGCAATCATATCACCCATAGTTGTAGACTCTTTACTCATTTTATTTTTAATATCTGTGCTTTTAGCATAGTTTTCATTTTTTTTAAATTACTTTGTCCAAAAAGAAAACTAAAAATACATTACTTTGTTCATTTGGTGCCTATTATTAGTGAAGTGGGTTTTTTCCTGTGTGGTTTGTCACTCTTGACTGCAGGCTTAATATATTTGCATTGAGAATTCCTCTTCCCCTGCCCCCAGTGTTGGAGTGGAGATGGCCAGCTCTACTCAATGAAATCTTCTGGCACAGGAATGAAGATTTTCCATTCCTTTTGGGTGTTGCCAACCACATGGAACACTGTATTGCTTCTGTGACCCAGTTATTCATATTAACTTCCCCAGTCTAGAAGCAGATGCCGCAAATATTTCATCAATACATCAGAACAGACACATGAAACAAACTTCGCAAGAAATTTTTTTAAATGAATTCTAAAATAAAGAATAAATTCTTAACTGAGCTGGGGAAAAAAGAAGGAATGTCATTAGAAAACCAGAAATAAGTGCTGATGTGTGTGTGTGTGTGTGTGTGTGTGTGTGTCTGTGTTTGTGTAGGGAGCATGGAAACAGGACCAACCTGTCTGACTTTCACATTCCATTCCTAAGCTATCACCTTAATGATGATTACCCTTGGCTCCCTACTCCTCTTTATGTTCACTAATTATGAGTTTACAGAGTCTCAGGAACTAATCTCACCATATCAGCCATCTCACCTGATTTCAATCTTTGCACTAGGAATTCCTTCCTCAATCTGATCCTGTCAGATTTCTTTGATACACATACACACTCACACACACACACACACACACACGCACACACACACACACGCCCTCACTTACTTCTGGTTTTCTAATGACATTCCTTCTATTTTTCCCAGCTTAGTTAAAAATGCATTCTTTATTTTAGAATTCATTTTCAAAAATTTCTTGTGAAGTTTGTTTCATTTGTCTGTTCTGATGTATTGATGAAATATTTATTAATACCTATTTATTCATATTTTTCCTATTTCTTTCTTCTTTTTTTTTTTTTTTGTAGAGACAGAGTCTCATTTTATTGCCCTCAGTAGAGTACCCTGGTGTCACAGCTCACAGCAACCTCCAACTCTTGGACTTAGGCAATTCTCTTGCCTCAGCCTCCAGAGTACCTGGGACCACAGGTGCCCGCCACAATGTCCGGCTATTTTTTTGTTGCAGTTGGCCGGGGCCGGGTCTGAACCTGCCACTCTGGGTATATGGGGCCGGCGCCCCACCCACTGAGCCACAGGCGCTGCCCTTTTTCCTATTTCTAATTGGCTGAACTGTTAGTAAAATGGGTATTACTGACACCAGTAATGGAAAAATATTTGTATTCATCAACCTCTGTTCGACACATAGATCTGAGAAAAATTGAGTTGAGTAAAAATGGATATTTGTTGTAGGTTATTCTATACAAATTGACATCATTTTGCATGTCTCTAAAATTTTATAAATTACATCACCAATTACATTCTCTCTGCAAGCCTGAGGCAATTATTGTAATTTCAAGTTGAAAAATACAGGTCCAAAGAGTAAGTAAGAGATTTATACTTAGTATGCAAGAGAGAAAGACTAAATACCCAGGGAAGCATACTGTTAATAGCACAAAATACACAGCTGATGGCCTGAGTTCAAATTTCACTGCGATTACTAACTAGTTGTGTTCCATGGAACATTATTTAACTTCTTAGTTTCTCATCTACAAAATATTATTACTTATTGTACTGCCCTCAAAATGTCATAAAGATTTAATTAAAAGACCTTAGAACTGTTTCAATTGCATAGCATGCCCTCAAAAAATAGTAGTAGTTGTTATTATTATTGCTATTATTTTGAGGTCATGTCCAGCATCTTTTACTACATTGAATCATTGTATGCATGTATCCTGAAGCAGTGGGCTGGGCCTCCAGGGTTACCTATTATTGAATGAGTTATCTCGCCTTTCTTATTGATTTGTACAACTTCTTTCTAACTTTTGGGTCCAAGTCCTTCTCAAAAACTTGTGTTGCAAATACCTTCTTTATGGTTAGCTCTATTGCTGTTTTGCCCATTGATGTTTTTGTGATTTCCTAAAAATCAAAAATTATTCAGAATACATTCTCTCAATAATTTTCAAAACCCGCTACCAATGGAAAAATAAATCCCCCTTGCTTTGTGAGATCCTGCTTTTACTCTCTATTCAATCAGCCTTGTTCTACAAACAATTAAGTCTCTCTCTCTTAATTAGCCTAGCCTTTAAAGTCAGTGGGTACATAACAGGTATATACGCCTTTTTCTTTTTCATATTTGTCTATCTTGCTTCTAAGTTCTCAAATTTTTATCTAAAGAAAGTTTTCTTTTCCTGTTTTTCCTCTGCAGAAAGCCCAGTATTTTACTATCTTAAGAGAACAGGGTTGTTTTGCTTTGCTTTGTTTTGTTTTGTCTTTTCCTCTTCTAGAAGGTCCATGGAGGGTCTGCCTGACTCCCTACCTCAGATGTACTTACTCAATGATTCTGGCTGCTTTGATCTTATTGCTTTGTCAACTGAACACAAAGGTTTCCATGTTTGCCTGGAGAATCATGTGAGGCTTTCCTCTGCTTCAAAACCAAAGTATGTCACTTCTGTTCATACTCACTGCCAAGAGCTTCTCAAAGGTTCTAGACAACTGCAGGGGGGCTGGGAAGTACAGTTTCCTGACCTCTAAAAAGCAAGCACCTGAGAATGGAGTTAGTGCACTGACGTAATTATCTCTGCCATAGCAGAAATGCCTCTTTTGCATTTCTAACTTAAAATAAGATTAGATCTTGCTCTGTAAGATTTTTGAACAAATCTGATTTTTAGAGCCAAGGTGTTCCAGACAAAAATATTTTTTAATTTTCTTGTTGCTGTTAGTTTTTAATGGTTCTGTGGAGCAGCCAGTATTCACTCTAATACCAGGCATTCTCTCCCTCTCTCTCCATATAAAGGGTCACTGTTAGTAGATCAGCTGAGCTGATTCCGCTCTCACAGTAAAAAAAATAAACAAAACAAGAAAAAACAAAACCCCCAAATCTTTATGCTATAAAAATAAGTGAGGTCATGAAGTAAAAATCTTGCTGTATCTAAAATGGAATATATGAAGATTGCATTACTTTTTAAAATTAAACCTCATAATGACATCCTGAGGAATTAATGACAGAATCTGAGCAGTGTGCCATAACAAAGTTTGTTCATTCTGGAATACAAAAGAGTGAAGAATTGTTTGTGAAAAATCCCAGAACAGTATGGAAAAAGTCACCCCAAACTGAGACGGAAACGAGAATGATTCAGACAAGTCCATTTTGGTAAGTGAGATGAATTTATTAGAGGTTATAAGGACAAGTCAAGACAAGAATCCTCTAGGCACTCACTCTGGGTTAGCATAGGAATTCTCTGGGTACTCTATCCTGGCGAGGACAGGAACTTTCTAGGTATACAGTCTCGGTCAGTGCAGGAAACCTTTGGATTTCTGCTCCTAGTCAGGGTACAAACCCGTCTGGCACCCACTCGCATGCGGTGGCGGAAGTTCTTCGGAGAGGGGGATCCACGCCCACCAGTTCCTGGTGCTGTCTTAAATCCTTGCCCAGTGAGTGACGTAGAACTCTTTCATTGTATCATCGTATGTTCCCACTAAAGCAAAACAAGCAAGCCCAGTAAAACCATCATGGGTTGGCATGCAACCCATGTTATGTTAATGATATTAAAAATTTCCACTAAGAGGAGATTTTAGAATTTATAATTAGCTGAAGAGCATTATAGGTCAGCTAAAACAGTTCTAAAGCAGTCAGGACTCATTTACCCTGATTGCCTCTGCCTCTGGAAAACCCTGAGGCACGTCTCCCATAACTAGTCTTCTGTTTTGGTATGTTGCTTAATCTGTTTTGTAAAAATTTTGTTGTGCTCTCCAAACTAACACAGCACAGATGTGGGTGTGTATGTGGTGGAGAAGTTGTGTTTTTTTCTCAAGAATCTAAGTCTTTATATGTTGTATAGATGTGATCATTATATCTGAGTTATCATGTAGGAGTGTAACTATTTCCAGGCAGGAGAATAGACCACAAAATGAGACTCCATTGTTCTTTCATACCTTGATAATGTGTTCATTCCAAGAGAGACTACAACTTCCTATAAAAGACTGTAGACCTTTAGATTAAGTATTTGTTAAAAAAAAAAAAAAAAAAAAG
>CAUYRH010104251.1:0-39306 GCA_963574655.1 Perodicticus potto
GGCGCCTGTAGTCCCAGCTACTTGGGAGGCAGAGGCAGGAGACTCGCTTGAGCCCAGGAATTGGAGGTTGCTGTGAGCTGTGATGCCACAGCACTCTATCTAGGGTGACAGCTTGAGGCTCTGTCTCAAAAAAAAAAAAAAATGCTTGGCTCGGTTGCCTTGGCAAAGATACTCAGTGACTTGAAGGTCAGCTGAGACCTATCCTCCTGTGGTTTTTTTTTTTTTTTTTTTTAACCTGCAGTCATTCAATTGACAAATTTACTAAGTGTCTACTAGGTGCCAGGCATTGTGCTGGGTATAGGGATATAGTAGTAAAGAAGATAAGCACAGTCTTTGGCTTTAGCTTACCATCTGGGGTGGGTTGGGGGTCAAAATAGAACAGTTAGATCAGTACAGTAAACACAGCAGACTGTATGGGTAGAGAGTGCTACAGAAGAGCCAAGAAACGCAGTTGACATTGTGGGAGGTTTGAAATAGCTGCCCCTGGCCTCTCACATCCCAGCCAAGGCCCAAGACAGCCATATTTAGTCTGGAGAGGGGAGAAGAAAGCCTCGTGGCTGGACTGACTGCATGGGAGAGACCACAGAAATGAGTGAGGTGAAAGTTACCTCAGGTTGAAATGTGAGGAATGGAAATCCCTATCCTCTCCCTCAGCCTACCTTGTTTCTCTCTGTCATACCTGCCTTCCCCTGCCTGAACCACAGAAAGCAGAAAGATTCATGGGTGCCAAAACTTTATTAGAAGCATTGCAGTCTGGGTGTGGAGAAGCTGTGCCCTCACACACTCACCCTCTTTTTTTTTTTGAGACAGAGCCTCAAGCTGTCACCCTGGATAGAGTGCTGTGGCATCACAGCTCACAGCAACCTCAAATTCCTGGGCTCAAGTGAGTCTCCTGCCTCCGTCTCCCAAGTAGCTGGGACCACAGGCGCCCGCCACAACGCCTGGCCATTTTTTGGTTGCAGCCGTCATTGTTGTTTGGCGGGCCCGGGCTGGATTAGAACCTGCCAGCTCAGGTGTATGTGGCTGGTGCCTTAGCCTGTTGAGCCACAGGCGCCAAGCCAACACACTCACCCTCTTGCTCACACTCACACATTGATGCTTCCAGCTGGGTCAGGTCTGGTGCTGAGGAGCTGGAGACCTGGCTCTCCCTTCTGATCCTTAGTTCCCTAGGCTGGGGCGACTCACATGCTCTCACTCTGATACAGGGCTCCCTTTGGTGCTGTCATAGCTAGCTGCTATGGTGCTTGCTCTGGGGGAAGAAGGAGATGCAGGGTCATGGGCTGGACGTTTAGGGGCTCAGAGGGAGGAGGGAGGACCAGGCTTGCCTTGGCAGACGCCTCCTTCAGTCTCCAGATGATTTGGTCTACCCAGGGCTGGTCTGGGAGTACACAGAGCTGGTGTGAGTAATCTAGACTCAGAGACAGTGGATCCCTGGAACTCAGCTTCCTGGCAGGCCTTGATGTAAGAGGCAGAAGGCAAAGACCACATCTGGGAACCTGTTTTAGGGGCTTTCTTGTGGGAGGGACTGTGCCAGGAAAAGGAAAGTGAAATGGTGAATGGAGACCTGGATGATGGTGGAAGTGATTAGAAGGGGAGGAGCCTGTATACTCTCTAAATTTACCCACAGGACAAAGTTAATCTGCTGCAGAAGGCACCAAAAATCTTTCCAGGAATTGAGTGTTGGTTCACTAGGAAGCCGAGTCCTCAGAGTCATTGGCATCACTGAGAGCTGGAGGGTGGGTATTAGGTTTAGGGACCCTAAAGTAGGAAGGCCACTGCCCTAACCAGAATTAGGTTGGCTGTATTCAGTGCTGTAGCTTTAGTTTTGCTTTCTTTCCCACCCACAGGCACAGTCTTCCTCTAGGAAACCTAGGCTAGATGACACTGAACCCATAGTGAGAAGAACACCCAAAGGCTCCAGGATTCAAGGCACTGACTTGTAAAGGAACACCTGGGGCAGAGGCTCATCTCCATCACACAGGTGCACACACAAGACCCAGGTATGCACAGAGACGGCCTAGGAATACCCACAATGCACAGGTTTATGCATGTCACACAGGGACATGGAAATCAACACAAAGGCACATCTATTTGGCACATGTACAATCTCAAGTTCATACTTGGACCTGGATGTTGACATGAATTCACAGTCTCCTGAGACTCATGCGCTGATCCCTGATATGCCTCTCACCTTACTGTTAACTTCTGCCCTATTTTACATCTTGGCAAGAAAATCAATTGCTGAGGAATGTTGCCACATAGGAGGCTATGAAGGATGGATAGAGATGAACACAGGGACAGAGACCCTGGGAGCAGCAAGTGTGTGTGGCATGCATGAGTCTGTGTGAGATTGTGCATGATGTTGGACTGGAGAGAGTAAACAGGAGGGTGATCATTAAGGTGAGGGAGTCCTTGGAGGCCTGTGAGGATCCTATAAGTGTGTGTGGGAGGTTGTATGAGGCCGTGGCTGTCTCCTGTTTATGGTCCCCTAAAGCTTTCATTTTCAACACTCAGAAACTTCTGGTGTATGATAAACAATTTGGCTTTGATCTCTGGTTCCTGAGAGGGAGATTAAATCATTGGAATTTCCCAAGTATTGAGCCCCTTGGATCACACCTGATTTTTTTTTTTTTTTTTTTTTTTTTGAGATAAGGTCTTGCTCTGTCAACCCAGCTGAAGTACAGTGGCATCATTATGGCTCAATGCAACCACAAACTCCTGGGCTCAAGTATTCGGCCTCAGCCTCTCAAGTAGCTGGGACTACAGGCATGTACTATCACACCTGGCTAATTCTTCTATTTTTTATAGAGACAGGGTCTCACTCTTGGTCAGGCTCACACCTGAATTTATGCTAAGAAAGGGGATGTGATGACTCAGGATGAGAGCTGGTCACCAGAAAGACTAGCCATGTGATTAGTGGGTTGGGACCTAGAGCCAGCCACACTTCTGGGGAGGGGAGTGGGATTAGAGGTTAAGTTCAGGTATGTGGCCAACAATTCAATCATGTCAACATAATGAAATCT
The DNA here is from genome assembly GCA_963574655.1 of Perodicticus potto. Classification (NCBI taxonomy): domain Eukaryota; kingdom Metazoa; phylum Chordata; class Mammalia; order Primates; family Lorisidae; genus Perodicticus; species Perodicticus potto. The sequence goes on from CAUYRH010104251.1 coordinate 3,024, forward strand.
CAATAAAAACCCTGGAAACCAAAGCTCATAAAACTTTCTTTCCTTTCTTTTTTTCTTTTGTTTTTTGTAGAGACAGAGTCTCACTTTGTCACCCTTGGTAGAGTGCCGTGGTGTCACATGGCTCACAGCAACCTCAAACTCCTGGGCTTAGGCGATTCTCCTGCCTCAGTCTCCCAAGTAGCTGGGACTACAGGTACCTGCCACAACGCCTGGCTATTTTTCTGTTTTTGCAGTTTGGCCAAGGACGGGTTTGAACCCGCCACCTTCGGTATATGGGGCCAGCGCCCTACTTGATGAGCCACAGGCGCCGCCCTCATAAAACTTTCTTATTGGTGAACACATTGATGTGCCGGAGGGTGGTACACCCTATGTCTCCATGGGGAGAGACCACAGAAGGAAGCTCCTTCCAGACTTCATTCTATGTGTCTCTTCATTGGCTTTTCCTGATTTATACCCTTTATTAAAAATTGTAAGCATAAGCACTTTCCTGAATTCTATTCATTCTAACAAATTACTAAAAGTGAGGTGATTGTGAGAGCTTCCCAGACTTATAGTCAGTTGGTCAGAAATGTGGGTGGCTTGGGGACCCTTTTGGCTGTCATCTAAAGTGGGGGCAGTCATGTTGGGGACATTCCCCCTAAACCTGTGGAGGCCGATGCTAGGCTCTGGGTGGTCCGTGTCAGAAATGAATTGCAGTATAAGAGTTGGTAGCAGAGTACCTTCCCACTGGATCTGCTCCTCATGTCTTCCTCTTTGTGGAAGAACCTCTTACCCTTTCATAACTCTCCCTGCATTAATTTCTTACTCCTTGGACTCAGCTCTGAGAATCTGAGCAATCAGCAGTCTGGATAAGGGGAGGAGGGTTTGCACTGTTTACTGTTAGGGTAAAGTTTGCAAGGGTTGCAGTGCTCTCCTCTTGGAGACATTTGAACCATTATTCTCAAGGTTAGGGGGGTCAGGGTTTGGTTCAGGATTAGAGATCAGATAAGGAGTGTTTCTCTTTTCCCCAAGTTTCTCCTCATTCCCACTTCTCTGTCTTAAGACACATGGGGGTAGAAAAGATGAGACATAGCTAGTCCACCAGATTCCTTGAAGGTCACAGGAGCAGGGTGAGGCTGGCTAGAGACGGTGCCCTCCAGATTCTCCAGAGCTCCTTAGGCCCATTATTATGCCTACACATCTACTATCTGAGACCCATTCCTTCCTTGGATAAGAAAAGTTAAAAGGAACATTCTTTGGAAGCTGGTTCAGCCCCCTTGTCTCACATCTCTGGACTCTAGAACTTCACCCTCCAGGCCCAGCTAACACTGTCCCTGTCCCTCATTGACTCATTTTCCAGAGCTGAGTCAGAGGCTTTCCGTTGCCTAGAGGGCAACCGGCCTAGAACACCCCCTTCTTCTACCATGCTTCTCTATCTTGGGAATTAAGAGCAATTTCTGAGGAGAGAGGCTGGTCAGCTTACAGAAAGATAAGAGGGAGACCTGTAAAACAATCTCACTGCACAGTCTGGGTTCTATGAGGTAGAGCACTCTCAGAGGCAACAAGTTGCATCAGGTAGATTTATTACAGGCAGGCAGCCAGGGACAATAGAGGTCTAGGCATCATTGGGAAAGGAAGCAGGTGCCCAAGGCTCAGGAAAGCTGCTCAGGGCAGATGAAGTCTCAGCTTGCCTGTGTCCCACTTGCACTGCAGCTAAGGGACCCCAGAAAGCAGCCCACCCTAGGTTTCTTTTTTTTAAATCTCAGGACAATTACTGGGGCAAAACACTGAAGGACATTCTGTTTCTGGGTTAGGACTAGGATAGAGCCTAGGCTGTTCTGGGCAGCTCCCCTTTATCTCAAGATGTTACATTTCTAGCACATTCTGCAGTTATTCTTGAGAACTACAAGTGAGAAAGGGGGGAGAACTTGGTCAGTCCCAGAGAATGATCTTGCAAGATCCAAGAGACAAGAGTAGAGGAGACCTCTCAGGAGGGGGTGCTATTCTGTTTCTCACTATTAGCCAGCCCTAGAGTAATTGATGTGAGAGATTTAACTGTGGGCCATATTTTTCTCCTTATTCATCCATTTACCCACCCATTCCATTCCATCTGTTTATTTCTCTGACTATATTTCATTGCCAAGACACTGAAGGCAATAAGCCTGATCTCACTTGCCAACTTCAATTCTGAAGCTGGGTCTGGGTCAGGGATTAGCAAATTTTCTATGAAGGTTCAGTTACTAAATATTTAAGGGTTTGTGGGCCATACAGTCTGTATAGTAACTTCTCAGCTTTGCTGTTGTAGCACAAAGGCAGCCATAGATAGATAACATGTAAATGAATAGGCATGGCTGTATTCCAAAAAAACTATTCAGAAAAATGGGTGGCAGGCTGGATCTGGGCTATGGGACATATTTTGTCAATTTCTGGTCTGGATCAATAGGGAAAACACATATGTTCCTTTATTAGGAACATGAATAGGGAGTGGGAATACATAAGTTATGTGTTTGCCATTATTATTATTTTTTTGAGACAGTCTCACTTTGTTGCCCTTGGTACAGTGCCCTGGTGTTATAGCTCATAGTAACCTCAAACTCTTGCGCTCAAGCGACTCTCATTTCAGCCTTTTGAGTAGCTGAGACTACAGGCGTCCAATACAATGTCTGGCTATTTTTAGAGATCGGGTCTCGCTCTTGCTCAGGCTGGTCTTGAACCAGTGAGCTCAGGCAATCCACCCACCTCAGCCTCCCAGAGTGCTAGGATTACAGGCATGAGCCACCGCACCTAGCTGTGTTTCCCATTATTAATGTAGTAGAAACATGGAGGGTTTTTATACTCACAGTCTTTTTTTGTTTGTTTGTTTGTTTGAGACAGTGTCACTATGTCGCCCTCAGTAGAGTGCTGTGGCGTCACAGCTCACAGCAACCTCAAACTCTTGGGCTTAAATTCTCTTGCCTCAACCTCCCAAGTAGCTGGGACTACAGGCACCCGCCACACACCTGGCTATTTTTTGGTTGTAGTTGTCATTGTTGTTTAGCAGGCCCAGACTGGGCTTGAATCTGCCAGCTTCGGTGTATGTAGCCAGCACCCTACTCACTGAGCTATGGGTGCCAAGCCAATATACTCACACTATTGTCTTGGAATCTGGCTTTGTGACTTTGGACTGATAAGGAAAGAAGTGACACTTTCCTTACCTATAAAATGGAAATAACATGTATCTTATGAATTAGAACACGTTCTGGATACACAATGGGCACTCTGTGAAGGTAAGCTCTATCCACTTTCTCATTCATCACCGTGTACTACCAGTGTTAGGAGGTCTTTTTTAGGGTCTCTCCAGTAGCAGTGAGGACAGAGCTTAATCTGGCTTTCTGATTTTAGGTGTATGGTTTCTAAGAATAAGCTTCCATACAAGTTCTATAGATTAAGCTCTTGAAAACTTCGAATTTCCCTCCCTCCCTCCCCCTCACTCTGTCTCTTTCTTTCTTCTTACTTTGTCACCCTTGGAAGAGTGCAGTGGTATCACAGCTCACAGCAACCTCAAACTCTTGGGTTCAAGTGATCCTCTCGCCTCAGCCTCCTGAGTAGCTGGGACTACAGTCATGTGCCACAACACCTGGCTAGTTTTTCTATTTTTAGTAGTGACGGGGTGGGAGTGGGTCTGGCTCTTGCTCAGGCTGGTCTCAAACGCCTGAGCTCAAGCAATCCATCTGCCTTGGTCTCCCTGAGTGATAGAATTACAGACATGAGCCACTGTACCCAGCTCAAATTTCTCTTTTTAATAACTATTCTAAGTCTTTTTTTTTTTTTTTTTTGAGGCGGATTCTCACTATGTCACCCTCAGTAGAGTGCAGTAGCACCACAGCTCACAGCAACCTCAAACTCTTGGACTTAAGCAATTCTCTCGCCTCAATTTCCCAAGTAGCTGGGACTACAGGAGCCTACCAATGCCCAGCTATTTTTTGGTTATAGTTGTCATTGTTGTTTGGCAGGCCTGGGCTGGGATCGAACCCGCCAGCTCCATTATATGTGCCTGGCACCCTAGCTGCTGAGCTTCAGATACCGAGCCACTATCCTAAGTCTTATCTGCAGTGTTCCAAACTTAAAACCATTCCAGTGCCCAGCAAAACAAAGGGCTGTCCAGTCAACAGGTCCCATTAGACCCAGAAACTGTTTAGCTACCTTCTTTTATTAAGTCTGTCACTTATTGTATCACCTTACTCCCCAGGGAGGAGCTTGTTTCTTCCAAACAAATACTCCTCTCCAGGAGAAGAGATTTGTCCTTGTGTGACTATGTGTCCATGACTATATACATGTGATCATGTATGTGAGTTTGTGTCCTTGTGTCTGTATTGTGATTATATGTGTACGCTTAAATGTTTGTAGTATGTCCGTGACATATACAAGTGATTAACAAGTGCCTATGTTTATGTGTGTGGGTATGGACATGTGTAGGTGGGTGAAGCTTTGTTTTCTGGCTGCGCTTTCTTTTAATCCATCCCTTCTTGGGCTTTCAACCTCACAGGGCCTGCAAAGGACATTCAGTACCCAGGGAAAAGGGATCATGGGGCATCTGGCCTGGGTGCTCAACCTCATGGGGCCTGCAGAGGGCATCATTTGTATGGACAAAAGGGAGTATGTCACTCCTGGCCTGAGTGAGCTGTGATGTCTTGTTCCAGAAAGGGGTTGGAAATGAGCAAGAAACCAAATGACTCAGCTTCTGAAAGTCCCTGATCCTGGGAAGATGTCTGCTTCACTTCCCATCTTTTTCCAATCTCCTTATCAATGTCTTCAGGGTCTTGGCTCAGTCAGATGTGCAGAGCTTGACCCTGTAGTCCCAGTGTGTAGATGAAACATTGCACAGAACTTCCGGAGGTGACAGGACATCAGAATGAGAAAAAGTCTTGAGCAATAGCAGCCCCCCTTCCCTGCTTCTAACCCTCTGGAGCTTGAAATAACACCACTGCCAGGAGTTCCTGAATACCTTTCTAATCCCTGCAGTTTAAGTTACTCTGAGCCCCAGGGTGTCTGGACCTGGGCTGAGCTTGCTTGGGAAATACTCAGGAAACAAGGGTCACTGAACACAAAGGAGAAGGTGACCTATGTGGCTGGAGATGGGAAACCCTGAAGGGTAAGAGGGAGGCAGGCCAGGGTGCATGAGGGAGGGAGCTTTGCAGAACTTTGAACATGGGCCGGGAGGGAGGACATTTTAGAGAGAACAAACAGGTAAACAATAGGGATTTGTGATTAATCCCAACATTGGCAGGGCGGGGAAGGGGCTAGTGATGACAAAGGCTATGTGTGTGTGAGAGGAGGAGCAGGGGAGTTATTTCTGATCAGATCTAATTAGCTTAAGCAGAAAACCCAGTCAACCTATACTTACATTTCTGGCCCACAGAAACTGAGATAACAAATTTGAATTGTTTTAGGCTGCTAAATTTGTGGTGATTTGTTATGCAGCAATAGAAAACCAATACAAGAAAAAAGTAATAAATGCCATGTAAGTAAGCCTCAGGACCAGTTGCAGGACTAGTGGCTATAGCTTTTATTTATATTTCCTTCCTTGTTGTGAATTGTATCTATTTTTTTGTACTTTAATTGGCTTCTCTTTTCTTTCACCCCCCCTTTATTCCATTCTTGAATGTAGGTTGTTGTGGTGGTATTGCTACTATTCACCAAGATTCTGGTTTAATTCTCTTCCTAGCAGTTTCCCCCTTGAAGTTAGGCTATGGCTCTGTGATCCACTTTGGCCAGTGAAATGTGAGCCGAAGTGGCAAGTGACAAAAAAGCTTCACTTGCTGTCTTTCCTGACTGGAATGATCCTGGAAGCATGTGAAGAAGCATGCCAAAAGGTGAAAGCAGCCCGGAATGTTGGGCCACAACATGGAATACAGCTGTGTTGGAGACCCACTTGGACCCACAGCAGACTTGATGTGCATGGGGAGGTGTGGAAGCCTGAGGCCTTCGCATTTCAAGATTGTTCTTTTTTAACCACCAAAGGAGGCAATAAAATCTTTATCTTTCTCTGCTGCACCCCTGTTAATAAAATGATTTGTTCTGGTAAAATTTGGATTCAATCAAAAGGACACACTTAAGGACCTACAAGGCCATATGCGGCCTTCAGATCACAGTTTCCCCACCAGGATGTGTGTTCTTTAAAAGTTTGTATGTTGAAACCCTAACCCTCAATGTGCCTGTGTCTGGAGATAGAATAATTCAGGTTAAATGGGGTCATAAGAGTGGGGCCCCCTTTGTTGCCCTTGGTAGAGTGCCCTAGCATCATAGCTCATAGCAACCTCAAACTCTTGGGCTTAGGCAATCCTCTTGACTCAGCCTCCCAAGTAGTTGGAACTATAGGCGCCTGCCACCACACCTGGCTAGTTTGTCTATTTTTAGTAAAGGCAGGGTCTCTTTCTTGCTCAGGCTGGTCTTGAACTCCTGAGCTCAGGCAGTCTACCTGCCTTGGCCTCCCAGAGTGCTAGGATTACAGGTGTGAGCCACCATGCCTGGCTCAAGAATCTGGCCTTATAAGAAGAGAATGTATTTCTTTCTCCCCCTCTACCCATTCACACAGTAAGAAGGCAGCTGACTCTCTGTAAGCCAGGAGAGGGCCCACACCAGAAGGTGACCATGTTGGCACCTTGATCTTGGACTTTTAGCCTCCAGAACTGTGGTAAAATAAATTTCTGTTGTTTAAACCACCCAGTCTGTGGTGTTTTTGTTTTGGCAGCCTGAGCTGACTAAGACAGATGCAATAATTTGCTAAGGCTCTCAGTTTTCTCTTTTTGGGAAGGGGTGAATTTTTATGGCTGTTTACTAAAGAAAAGTGATATGTTAAATGATACCCTTAATTTTTAAAGACGTCTAGTGTTGGAGAAGGATGAATGTTGATGTTGGATAGCTACAGGGTGAACTCTAGAGATATTTATCTTTTTTTTCCACTACCCACAAATTTAACCCCTTTCTATGTTTGAGGAATTTCCTATAATATTAGTCCTGATTCCCGGTTAACCTTGCTTTTCATCATAGACTCCCCAAAGGTCATATACTAATTTTCCCAGTACCCCCTGCAGCTCGGACTTGGAAACATGACCTAAGCTTTGCTAATCATAAACACTTTCCAAGCACTGTGAATAGGAACCTAGCTCCTACTAGTAGTGATGTCAAAGAGCAGGGTTTTTAGAGAATCCATTTTGGGGGTGGCAGGACTGATGGTAGAAGTAATGTCTACTTTACAGAGGTAGCTATAGCTATGATTTCAGAAGTGGTGACTGGCAAGCTGACCACTTAACATTCATGGGGCTTGGGGCAACAGTACAAATGGAGGCCCGATATCTAAAAATTGTAGAATTTCCATACTTGATCATCTCCCTACATTGACTACCTCCTTAAGTTGACCTAATTTTTATAGACTGGACACACACCGCATGTATGTATCAGTACAGTAGGCCTAGTTCCTTGTGTTGATCAGTTGTTACAGTCCCTTGGGTGGTCAACTTACAGAGATTCTATTGTATTTAAAATTTACAAATTGATCTATAACATGTTGTCGAATAAAAAATAAAGTCTATCTTCCTACCATGAAAAATATACTTTCTTTTTTTTTTTTTTTTTTTTGAGACAGAGCCTCAAGCTGTCACCCTGGATAGAGTGCAGTGGCATCACAGCTCACAACATCCTCCAATTCCTGGGCTCAAGCGAGTCTCTTGCCTCCGCCTCCCAAGTAGCTGGGACTACAGGCGCCCGCCACAACGCCTGGCCATTTTTTTTGGTTGCAGCCGTCATTGTTTGGCGGGCCTGGGCTGGATTGGAACCCGCCAGTTCAGGTGTACGTGGCTGGCACCTTAGCCCGCTGAGCCACAGACGCCAAGCCGAAAAATATACTTTCAAAACAACTTGAAGGCCAGGTTTAAATTTAGAATTCTTGGACTCCTCAGAGTTTCTTGATGGAAGGAGGTGGGAAGGAAAGAACCAAGCTCCAGCGTACTGCCTGTCCTTCCGTTTTTCCTACCCTCAGTTCTATCCTGCACTGTGAAAGGTCTCAAATGTCTAGGTATAAACACTCCAGTCCCATACATACAAGATCCTTCTGCATTCCCTGCAAATAGCTATTTCTTGGTCACCCTCTGGACCTAATAGTATGTGTACCAGTGACACATTACATCCTAGTAGGGACAGATTTGAGGAAGAGGCCCACGTGGACATTGGAAGCTGCTTGGGCAGGGAACTCTCTGGTTTTCATATCTGAAATGTAGTCTGAAAGGAGAAGAATGAGCTCTGGGTGGCATGCTCCCTTGGCCCTGTGAACTCTTTTTCCTGTATCCAGAGAAATGACTGGAGGAGGGCCAGAGCAGGGTTATCTTAAACATGGAATGTCCTTAGGTGTCTGGTATCCCACGATGCTGTCTTGGGGGGCTGTCTGGTCTGAACTACATGTTTGGGGGAATGGTTCTGTCTGCCTAGACTCACTTATTCTTGCCATTTTCTGCATCTTTCCAGGGTCTTTTTAATAAACTCTTCATCTGTTTAAATCAGCTGGGAAGTCTCAGTGGCTTTCAAGTAAGAATCATTTTTTTTTCAATTTTTTTTAGTGTTTTATTTTACTAAATATGTTTTCGAAGCTATACTTAACCAAAACCTACTTTGCACTTAATGTCATGAAGATGTAGAAAAAAATCTGCCAAATTTTAATCAACATTAGATCAATTTAATATTTTAGTACATACTCTTCTCATTTGACATAAACCAGTATCTTCCATAGTTTCTCTCCAATAAGCAACAATGCCTTACCTCATAGGATACTGTCAATTTCAGTGCCAGAGATGCCAACCTCGAGGCATTGCTGACCTGGCTCAAGTAAAGGTGCATGTGTAAAACTGCTTACAGATCTACAAGATCTACAAAAAAGAAATCCAGGAAACTTGTTTTGTTTTGGTTGAGAATGCCGAGTTCACAAACATCTTCGATTCCAGGAGCTTCAAACTAAGGAAAGGGCTGAGATATCCTTCACGTTCCTGTTCACCCAAGTTGACTCCATTTGAAGAAGTAAGAAAATACTACATAATGTATTCTTTTTGAGAAGCATACAGGTATGCTATAGAGTAGCTAAAACCCGTAAAAAGGAGACCACGGCTACACAAAATGTTCAGTGCCTAAGGTGAGGGCTTCAAATGATAACATTTCCTTCCCTGCTGCTCAGTAAACTCCAGCGATTGCTGCGTTCATCAAGATTCCAGCAATAATTGGTTCCACGATGCCCATCAACAGGATGCTTACAGACATGAACCTACCATAATTTATGATGTCTGAGGATGAAGGAGGTTAGTAATCCAGCAGGCACGTGAAAGAAGAGAGAAGACGCCAGTCCGGCAGGAACGCACTATACCCCATCTCTGGGAAGGAGCAGAGAGAAGTGGAATTGGGGTACGGGCTCTGGTTGCCCAACTGCAGCACGAACTTCAGGCTGAGGATTTGATGCAGGAGCGGGGCGAGCCCCCTCCCTCTGCTGCCGCGGTTGACTGCAGAGACGTGAGAGACACACAGAGGTGCTTCAGAGGTCAGCTCCCCGACCTCATCCGCCTCCCTGTCTTCTCCAGCCTCGTCCCTCTTCTTCCTCCCGACAGCGCTGTCAAGTCTCAAGTAAGACGAATCTTGATGAATGCATTTCTTTATTTACTTTTTTTTTTTTTTTGGAACCAGGGAGAAGCTTCACAAAGCCCAAGACCGTATTTATATTTATTTATTTATTTATTTATTTTGAGACAGAGCCTCAAGCTGTCACCCTGATAGAGTGCTGTGGCATCAGCACAGCAACCTCCAATACCTGGGCTCAAGCGAGTCTCCTGCCTCTGCCTCACAAGTAGCTGGGACTGCAGGCACCCGCCACAACGCCCGGCCATTTTTTTGGTTGCAGCCGTCATTGTTTGCGGCCCGGACTGGATTCGAACCCGCCAGCTCAGGTGTACATGGCTGGCGCCTTAGCACGTTGAGCCACAGGCGCCGAGCCTGTCTTTTATTTTTTATTTTTAGAGACAGAGTCTCTATCGCCCTCGGTAGAGTGCTGTGGGGTCACAGGTCACAGCAACCTCCAACTCCTGGGTTTAGGCGATTCTCTTGCCTCAGCCTCCCGAATAGCTGGGACTACAGGCGCCCACCACAACCCCTGTCTATATTTTGTTGCAGTTTTGGCGGGAGCTGGGTTGGAACCCGCCACCCTAGATATATAGGGCAGGTGCTCTACCCACTGAGCCCCAGGCGCCGCCCAAGACCACATTTATCTTATTCACTGTTGTATCACTAGCCCCTAGAACAGTGCCTGGAGTGAATAAATGCTCTTTATTCAGAGCATTTGCAGACAGCGATGTTGCAGACAGCAATGAAACATGACTTTAGGCACAAGAGGTTTTACCAGGGCTGGGATCCCATGTGTTGGCAGCCTTGAGACTACTGGGGACCCTACACTAACATACAGAGCAGCACTGTATGCTCAGTGCTGACTTACTAGGAGGTGCCATTTACACAGACAGTAGAATGGTGCCCCCTGGGGTTGTGCAGTGTTGTTGTCCTACCTTACAGGTTTGGGTATTCCTACAAGTGATAGGATTTCCTGAGAGGAATGGTGGCCTGATAGTAATGTGTCATCAATAAGGACCCAATATGCATTGGCAAGGTTCCTGAATCGAGGGCTTTACAATGTTGGGGCCCTGATAGGAAGTGATGAGGAAACATGAAACGGTAGTCTGACAGGAATGGGTTTGGTTCAGTGATTGGAGTTTTGAGGATGTTAAGTTCAGATCTCCAGGGGCCTAGACTTTGAGATTCTACGTTCTAGGGAATCTAGTTGTCCCAGAATGGTAGTGTCCCCATCAATGGGGGTGAAGCTTTCCTACCTCCAGGTTGAAGCCCAGGGTGGCTCAGGTCTTCCCTACCCCCATGGGAGCCACAGTAAAGCCCTGATGGTCCTAGGCACAACAGTGGGCCAGGGAGATCTGACTCCCTGATCTACCCTGATCCCCAGAGGGCCTCTGCCTTGCTTGCCTCTAGACCCTCGGGAAATGGAAGTGGCCCTCACAAGTGAGTGTAATAGGAGTCTGACCCAGTTCCTGCTGTCCTCAGATGCTTTGCCCTTCAGAGGTCCTCAGGCCCCTGCCACGGGCCCAATGCTGCCCAGAAGCCCTGCCCACAGGCCCCCCAGTCCTGCCTCTACCTCCATTCTCAGGATGCCCAGTGTTGCCCCCCTCCATCCCTCCTTTCCTTTTAGTATCACCAAGTCCTGGCCTCTTTTACTCCCCTGAGAAAGGGGACAGGTAAATATTCTTGTAGCCTGATCCTCTTCTCCGTCATGCCACTGTGGGGAAAACTGAAGCCTGAGCAGACTTTCTCCCTGAGGTTCTGAGGAAGCCCACTCTCCTTCTGTTGGGGAGGCACAGGGGGCTACAGACCCTCCAGTGGAATCTCTGTGTCCGGTTTTAAGCGCTGGGGTTTCACCTAAGGCTTCCAGTGTCCCCTCTTATTTTTTTCCCCAGCTATTCCTAGTGAGCCAAATCTTTTTACCCCACCTAGACATCTCAGTCCCTACCCCCCAGTCCAGGTGCCTACCATTAGGCAGACTTGGGCTGCAATCCCAGCTTTGTCACTCACCAGTTGAGGGGGCTTGGGATGTCACTCTACCTCCCGGTGCCTTAATTTTCTTACACATAAAATGGTACTAATGATACCTCATAGGGTTGTTTGAGGATGCAATGATAAAATGCAAATAAAGGACTCAGCTTGAAGGCTGGCATATGGCCAGCACAGAAAAGTAGTGGTTTCCCTATTCCCTAAGAGCCACTTCTTCTGACCTGGCCCTGCTGTATTGTTCTCTATTTTTACTTAGAAGATAGGTCAACTCAGAGAGGTGGTATGTGCAGTAATTCAGAGTACATATTCAGGAGCCAGATGGCCCCTAGCTCTGCCATTTCGCTAGCTGTCCAGCCTTGGCAAGTTACTTAACCTCTGTACCTCAGTTTTCTTATCTGCAACATAAGAACAGCAATAGTACATAAAATAGTGCCAAGCACCTCGTAAGTACTCATGCTGAATTAGCTAGTACTACAGAGCCATGTCCTTCCATTTGGACAGTTTCACAAGCCATCAAATTGTTTTCTGGTTAGAGTAATGCCTGTTTATTTTTACAGAGGGGCTCTGGGAGGAAACTCCCCAATTAGGAGTCCTACTCTTTTGTGAGACTTTTATTCCCAGGGTTTTCTGACTGTTTCTGAGTTTCCCAGAGCTTAGAAGAAGGGGCTGACATGGAATGGGGACTTGCCGAGAAGTTAAACATGAGATGATCATAACATGATCAAAACCGTATGGAACTGGCTCTGTCTGTCCAAACTCTCAGCCACATAACAGGGATAGCCCCACATGTCTTGAGAACTGGATGTGCTCCAGGTGACAGTGGGGAGGGGGGGCATAATGGGAAAGGGCTGTGTTCAATTGTTTTTGTTAATCAAATGTGTTTGGGGGCTTATTCTTTGCCAGCCTCTGTGCAGAGCAATGTTGACAACATTAGCTACGGACAAGACCCAATCCATTCTCCTGGACTGTCTCAACAGACAGGGAGGACAGGGAGGTTTTGGTTTTTGGGTTTTTTTGAAACAGAGTCTCACTTTTTCACCCTTAGTAGAATGCCATAGCTCGCAGCAACCTCTAACTCTTGGGCTCAAGTGATTCTCTTGTTTCAGCCTCCCTAGTAACTGGGACTACAGGTGCCTGCCACAATGCTGAGCTATTTTTAGAGATGGGGTCTCACTCTGGCTAAGGCTGGTCTTGAACTCATGAGCTCAAGCAATCCACAGGCCTCGACTTTTCAGAGTGCTAGGATTACAGGTGTGAGCCACTGCGCCTGGCCTGGACAGGGAGCTTTTTGTCCAAAAAGGCTAGAGCTCCATAAGTAGGGATGTCAGTTCAGGTACTTTTAAGGAGATACTGGCTTCTGACACCACAGGCCTTCAGGGTAGCAGGTATCACTTAGCTGCAGGCCTTGAACCTGGAGAAGACACCATGTGCCATAGATAGGAAAGTGTCTATCTAGAGACAGGCAACAAGGCCTTCAAAATCCTGGTCAGGAAGCTAGAAGTCAATGTTACTCAGACAGCTGGCAACTTCATTATTTTCAGAGGCAGGCAGGTAGGCTCTTGGCCCACCAGAACTTGGGATAAATGATCATAGTGACAGTTGTCAGTGAATCATAGTGAAAGGAAACAGATGTTGATTAGATGGAGTTACAGGGCTGAGAATGTTTGAATGGAACATGACAAGGCTCACATTGCTGGGCTTACTTACCTGGCAAGAAGGTAAAGGGCTAAGATCCTTACCCAGGAGGGGTCACTGTGGCTGGTGAGAGGTGGGAAAAAGAGCGAGGAAGAAAGCTAGGATGGTATTGATGGAGAAAGGTTGGGAGGGTTGCATGCCTATTTCCTTGGAGCTCTGTTGTCCGCCCCTCCAGACTTCGTCCAAATTCTTCATTTCCCAGGCTTCCAGCGGCAAACAGAGGACTGTTCAATCCAAGGCACTTCACTCCTAGAGCAGTGTTTTTCAACCGTTTTTATCTCACAGCACACTTGAACCTGTAATTAAACTTCCACGGCACACTTAAATTATGCTGACCAAAAAAAAAAAGAGGAAAAAGAAAAGAATATGCTTACTGTGCTTTACTTCTTTCAAAAATAATTGAATTAATGATCTTTAAAAATTTTCATGACACACCTAAAATCCTCTCACAACACTCCAGTGGGCTGAGGCACACTGGTTGAATATCACTGTCCTAGATTATTTTCTCTCTTCCTGAGCTTCAGCTTTCCCTTTGTTCTCAGAATGTGACCCTAGGGTCCCTGGGAAGTGGGAGTGTTTCTGGTTGTGCATAGCTTTGTGGGGAGCCTGTGAAAATACTGGGGGTTTAGTGTGAGATCCAAAGATTTAGGAGCTACATCTTTTTTTGGAAGTCGTCTCAAAAATAAAGCCCCTCCTTCCTAGCTGGCAGATGGGGAAACTGAGGCCTCAGGGTGCAGATTGGAGAAGGAACTTGCCCAGAGTTGTACTGTGAGTGGGATGAAGACTAGACCATGAGATGCTGACTCAGGCATTGAGTTCAGGACTTGCTCTTGTCCTAGTGGCAGTGTCATGGAGGTAGTGTCTGGGGGCCTCTGTCCTGGTAGTATCTTCCTTGAGCTCACACCTTCATGTCCCCTACTCTGTGTGTTCCTGTGAGGATTCAGAGAGAGTGTTTGTGTCTGCTTCTGTGACAGGCGACTTCCTTTTGATTTCACTGGGAAATGAGAAGGATCTGAGGCAATGTGCTTGCCTCATATGTGTGTCTGTCCTCTGCCTGCTGGGATGCAGGGCCTAGGGTCCACAGCTGGGAGATCTGGAACTCCAAGGTTGGTTGGCTTGATGGATATACTAATGGATAGATGGGTGGGAGGTGGGTGAGTGGGTGGGTGAGTGATGTGGATGGAGGCCTAATGAACGCAGAAACCGGTGGATGAATGGATTCATGAATGCATGAATGGGTGGGTAATTTCATCCAGGCAGCAGAGCCAAACTTCCCATATAGCAGCTGTTCTTAAAAACTATCCCTCTCCCTCCCACACCTGTGGCTTTGAGACCCTGGATACCTAAGGTTTTGAACAACTGCTTCAGGGAGCAGAGAAGAGAGGATGTCATGGTCTCAGCCTAGTGCGGAGGGGTTGGCACAACCCCCTCACCATTGTCCCTTTCCAAGGCCTGCCAGGTCTAGTTTTGTTGCCAGCTGAGATATATCCGATATAGCGATGGACTCTCTTCCCAGGTAAAGATGCTCAGTCTAGCCTCTTTGCTGCCATCTGATCCCAGAAGCACAAACTTGCTCCCAGATGGACTTGTCACTCCCAGATGGACCGGCCCTTAGAGGCCACTGTCTGGAGGCCAGCCAGCTTCCCTCGGGGGTTTCCCAAGCACGAGGCACTCAATCCTCCCAGAGCAGCCCTGTGGGACACTAGGAGTCACAGATCATTTTTCCCCCAGGGCTGAGGCTCCTTTCCCATCTTTGCTAGGGAGACTTTCTCAGGATTGCCTCTGAGCATTGGAGTCCATGTGGATGACAGGGGTGGCAATGGGGTCCTCCATGCTGAGTCTCCCAAGCTTCTCTGGATGCTTCTTAAAACCCCATGGACTTCTCTCTCATTTCTGACCTCTGACTCCCAGGTCTATCTGTGCGCCCGAGAGGCATGGCCACAGGATTGCCCAGCTGGCAATAGATTAGGTTCTATATGGACAGAATAGACAGTTGGGCCCTCACCTCTGGCTGCTGAGCCTTGCCTCATATATTTATTCATTCTCTAAGCTAATATTTGTTGAGTGACTACTTTGTGCCAGGCCGCGTGCTGGACACCAGAAAAGGGTGGGAACCAAAATAGACATGATCTCTGTCCAGGAAGCGAACAGACTAGCAAGTGTAAGTCAGTGTGATGAATGACGCGAGAGGGGAGGGAGAGGGAAGCTAGTGGACCTGGCTGGGGTCAGGATGACTTCTTGGAGGAAGAAACATCCAGGCACAAATGGGAGCCAGTGGGGCAGAGGACAGAGAAGAGCCAGACCAAGGGAATGGTGTGGGCGGATGGGTACTTTCCCCCCTAGGCGGTGCCCTCGCCATGAGAACTGGTTCCCGACAACTCCTTCCCCACAGTGACATCTGAGCCCTGAGCACCTGAATGCTTGAACACTTGCCTTGGAGAGCAAAGACTGGGAGGCATGAGAGACTGGCTCCCTCAGGGAAGGGACACAAGTTTAGGTTGCTGAACTGTGGAGTGTGATAGAGCTGTGAAGAGACATGGTGGGGGAACCCTAAATGTGGGGCTGAGAGCATCAGGGCATTGGGTGAAGGTTGGTGAGGAGTTTGTTCAGGCCACTAGATAGAAAATAGATCTTGCCTTCTCATCTCCATCCTTCCTATTCCTGTCCTCTTGGATAGGCAGCAAACAGACGCAGACAGATTTCTGGATGACAGTGGCTTTATTTGAAGCACTGTGGTCTGGGTGTGGAGAAAGCTGTGCCCTCACACACTCACCCTCTTGCTCACACTCACACTCACATTGATGCTCCAGGCTCTGCCCTGGCTGGGTCAGGTCTGGTGCTGAGGAGCTGGAGATCTGGCCCTCCCTTCTGGTCCTTGGTTCCCCAGGCCAGGGTGATTCACATCCCTTCATCCAGACATAGGGCTCCCTTTGGTGTTGTCATGGCTAACTGCTGTGGCGCTTGCTCTGGGGGAAGAAGGAGATGCGAGGTCATGGGCTGTACTCTTAGGGGATCGGAGGGAGAAGGGAGGGCCAGGAAGGGCCAGGCTTGCCTTGGCAGAGGTCTTCTTCAGTCTTCGGATGATACGGTCCACCCAGGGCTGGTCTGGGGGTGCACAGAGCTGGTGGCCTCTCAGTGTGGTGAACCTGGAGTCAGAGATCAGAGGCCAGAAAGAATGAAGCCCTGGAACCCAATGTGGCCAGGGACTATCTGGGAACCTGTTTCAGGAGTTTTCATGAAGGAGCTGGGGGTTGAGGAGGTGGGAGTATCACCCAGGACTGATGGGAGTGATGAGGCTAAACACTGTTCCCGAAACTCACACAACAGCAGGCACCCTGCAGCCATCCTTGATGAGGAGGTAGCGAAAGGCCCTCACAATGTTCCCAGGGATGGGGCGCTGGGTAACAGACAGGCAGCAGTCTTCAGCATCGTTAGCACCACCTAGAACTGGGGCTGCAAGAGGGCATAGGGACCTTGAGGAGGGAAGGCCAGGGCCTAACTGGGATTAAGAACATGAGTATGTGCATGTATGTGTGTGTGTGTTTGTTTCCCACATGTGTGGCAGGTAGACCAATATGGCCCTACAGGTTGTCAATGTATTGAAATACTTCTAGACTGTTTGGTAAACAACTAGTGCCCTGAACCCCACAAATGTCTTCCTGCTGCCCTGATCACCCCTACCTTTCTCTCAGGACCTTTCAACTTCCCCACAATCTAGTAAATAAAGAGTTAATTCTGGTCCCAGCCCTGGGAGGGATGGGGTGGAGGAGAAGCTGGTGTTAAGGGGCTTATAAATTGCTAAAAATGTTGACTTTCAGCCTTTCTCCCTACCTTAAGTAAATACAGGGTGAACATCATATTCATGCCCAGGAACGTTATGTCCACCCTATATATACTATTGTCTCCTGACTAGGAAACTGAGGAAGCAGGAAGTAGAGCCTGCAGAGAGAGGGGTAGCAGTAGGTAACAAGAGACAGATCCACATAGGAATTCAGAGGCACAGGTACACCCACACTCACAGGTACACTGGAACATGCAGACCCAAGTATTCATGAGTGAACTCACCATGTCTCTCATGTCCAGTGCCAAGCGGCCTGAGATCTGGACATCAGCCCCTGCCCACCTTTCACCCCAACCCTCCTCTCAGTCTTACCTGGGGAAGTGCAGAGAGCCAGCAGGCTGAGGGCCAGTACTGGGGCCACATGGGGTGCCATGAAGGGGAACAGAGGCAGAGAAACAGTGTGTGTGAGTGTGAGCGGCTCTGGGTGTGTGCAGGAGTCTATGCAAGGCTTTGGCTTGGCTGAGTGTGCAGTAGAGTAATGGGAAGAGCACAGGGGTCCTTGCAGGTAGTGTGGGCCTAGAAGTGTGAGCTAGTGATACTTTGTGAGCGTCTGGCTCCCTCCTATTTATGAGTGCTCTCATTCTCTCCAGAAATTCCCCTCATGTTTCATTCTGTGGATCCCCTCTGCCCCCCACTGGCAGAACCTGACCCTGCCCTCCCTCTTCCCCTTCAACAGCCACTTCCTGGCTTCAAATCTGAGAACAAACCTAATAATAAGTCTGCAATCTGGCTAAGAAAAGGCAAGAAAAGGGACTGTGCATTGTCACTTGAGAGAGAGGGTTTGCACTATCATCTCACGGTGGCATGACATTTGTATCATTAGCCATGGGGCTGGGGTTCAGAAGTGATGGTCAGGATTGGGGGTAGGATGAGAAGTTGTACCCCCTTCTCTTGTCTTATCCTTCACTCTGCTGGTGCTTTTTTTCTTTCTGTGGAGCCAGTAATAAAGAAGGCTCCCAGGCGGCACCTGTGGCTCAGAGGAGTAGGGCGCCAGCCCCATACACGGGAGGTGGTGGGTTCAAACCCAGCCCCAGCCAAAAACTGCAAAGAAGGTTCCCTAGGGCCTTAAGGGCAATCATGAGAGCCTGGGGTGGCCTCCCAAGTCATCACTGTGCTTGCCAATCCACCATCTGGGAACCAGTCCCTCCCTTAGGACAAGCAGAGTTGAATGTCAAGATTCTTTGGGAGGAGTTCCAGAATTCGCATTCCACATCTCAGGACTCTGGCTCGGTAGGTCTGCCTCTTCCCCAACTTTTTTCCATGTCCAACACCTGAGTTAGAGGAAGAGCAGGAGGGAGCTTGGCCTGGAACAGTCCCTGCATCTTCCCCCTACTCTCAATCCTGGAAAACAAGAGGGGATTTCTAAGAAGAGGAGCTGGCCAGGTCATATTCAGGCAAATCCAAAATTTGGATTTTGAGAGAGGGGCCAAGTGATTTCCCACCTTATGAGAAAGAGCAGAAAGGACTCAAAAGAGATATTAGTGGTTGGGCACAGTGGCTCATGCCTATAATCCCAGCACTCCGGGAGTCCAAGGTGAGTGGATTGCCTGAATTCAGAAGTTCTAGACCAGCCCCAGCAAGAGTGAGACCCCCGGGTGTATTAAAAATGAGAGAAAGAGAGAGAGAGAGAGATATTAATATATGGGACACCCACACAACCACCTCCACCCAAGCTCCAGACCCTCTTTTGGATGGGGCCAGAGGGAGTGTTTTCCTTTTAAGTTTCTGGCTGCTTTTTCTTTCCATCCATTAATATATTTTTTTTCTTTTGAGATAGAGTCTCACTATGTTGGCCTTGATAGAGTGCCGTGGCCTCACAGCTCACAGCAACCTTGAACTCTTGGGCTTCAGTGATTCTCTTGCCTTAGCCTCCCAAGTAGCTGGGACTACAGATGCCCACCCAGCTATTTTTTGGTTGTAGTTGTCATTGTTTAGCAGGCACGGGCCAGGTTTGAACCAGCCAGCTCCAGGGTATGTGGCTGGCGCCCTAACCACTGAGCACGGGTACCGAGCCTGTTAATAATTTTTTTTTTTTAAAGGGAGACATGATGCCCATTAATAATTTTAATAGTAATAGTATTTTTGACTGTTTCCAATGTACTAGGCTCCATATTAATGAAATCACAGGCTGGGCGAGGTGGCTCATGCCTATAATCCTAGCACTCTGGGAAGCTGAAATGGGAGGATTGCTTGAGTTCAGGAGTTTGAGAGCAGCCTGAGCAAGAGTGAGACCCCATCTCTGCTAAAAATAATAGTAAAAAAACAACAAAAGAAACTGAGGGGATCACTTGAGCCCCAAGAGTTCGAGGTTTCTGTGAGCTATGACACCATGGCACTCTGCTGAGAGTGAAAAAGTGAGACTGTGTCTCAAAAAAAAAAGGGAGGTATACCTAGTAAAGGAATTATAGGAGGGAGGGTAATTGGTGGGGCCACATCTATGGTGCATCTTAGAAGGGTACAGGTGAATCTTACTAAATGCAAAATATAAATGTCTTTATACAATAACTAAGAAAATGTCATGAAGGCTATATTAATCAGTTTGATGAAAATAGTTCAGATTATATAAGAAACCAGGACATTGTACCCCTTGATTGCACTAATGTACACAGCTATGATTTAATAATAAAAATAATAATTAAAAAAAAAAAAAAGGACGGCTAGACGCCTGTAGCTCAGGGGCCAGGGCACCTGCAACATACAAGGGAGCTGGCAGGTTTGAATCCAGCCCGGGCCTGCCAAACAACAATGACAACTACAACAACAAAATAGCCAGGCGTTGTGGCGGGTGCCTGTAGTCCCAGCTACTTGTGAGGCTGAGGCAAGAGAATCGCTTAAGACCAGGAGTTTGAGGTGCTGTAAGTTGTGATGCCTTGGCATTCTACCCACATGACAGCTTGAGACTCTGTCTCCAAAAAAAAAAGGACATCATCACTATTACCTTGCTTAATGTTCTCAACAATACTATGAAGTAGTTTTTATTATTTTTATCTTATTATCTCTGTCTTACACATAAGAAGAACGAGGCTCACAGAATAGTATCACAGAGCTCATAAGAATCAGAGCATGAGTTGGACCCACATGTCTTGCTGTAAAGTTTGCATTGTTTACCTCCATCTCACACTGCCCCTCTGCCGATAGTTCACTGGTCACAAAGTGCAGAGCACATGGTACAGAGGGGGACTTTGCAGATGGTATACTAGGGTTGGGATTCAGAGTGTGAATTCAGCTGTGTGACAGGTGAAATTTATCCAGTCTCGGTGACTTAATGTTCTCATTTATAAAATGGGAATGATAAAAGATTCTTAGGATTAAATGAGTTACTCTGAGTAAAGCCATTATCTTAGAGGCTAGCATACAATAAGTATTCATTAGTTGCCATGATTCTTCTTCTATACTTTTATTCATATATCTGTCCATTAATTCATCTACATACATCATTCCATTGATCTACCTGCCCATCCTTCGGCCTATGGTAGTTCTGGTTATCTTCTGTTTGCCCCAACCCCATCCACTTTCCATTCTTCTCTTCCCTGCTCTGTTCCCTGGGAGGCTGACCTAGAGATTGTATTCCTGGGATCCCAGGCCCTCTGGCTTTGGTTTGAGTTTGACCCATGGGAAGCAGCAGTAGGAGATCAGGGGTAGGAAAGAGAGACTGAGATATTAATTCCACAAATCCTTCATCTTTCTGAAGTTCTACCAGTGAATAATTTTCTGTGTCAGTTCTCAAATAGTCTTTGGAGAGCAGCAGCAGCATTACCTGGGAGCTTGTTAGAAATGTAACTCCTTAGATCCTACTCCAGACCTACAAAATCTGAGACTCTAGGGTGGGGCCAGCAAACTGTATTATTATTATGATAATTTTTTTCAGAGACACGGTTTCACTCTGTTCCTTGGGCTGGAGTTCAGTGACATGGTCTTAGCTCACTGTAGCATCAAACTGCAGGGTTTAAGCAGTCGTCCCCCTTCAGCCTCCCAAATAGCTAGGGTTATAGGCACAAATCATCATGCCCAACTAATTAAAAAAGTTTTGTTTTGGTAGAGATAGGGTCTTGCTGTGTTGCCCAGGCTAGTTTTAACTTCTGGGCTCAAGTGATCTTTCTGCCTTGGTCTCCCAAAGTGCTAGGATTACACATGTGAAACCACTACACTCAGCCAGCAAACTGTATTTCAACACACCCTCCAGCTGACTCTGATACATCCTGAAGTTTGAGACCAGCTGTTATGCAGTTACAGATCCTTTTGGGCTGCCCCTCTCCATGGGACTGTCTCTAAAGCTTTTGAAATATTTTCTTCTTTTTCCCCTTCAGGCCTTGTTATGGTTAATGGTTTCCATTGGTAGAGTTCAAGTGCCTCATCATTTCACTTTGGTTTCTTAATCCAGACCTCATGTCTTCAGTTGTTCCTTTATTAAAATATTTCTGGTTAAATTATTTGAGTGTATATGGTATGGTAATATACAGGGTGTCCATAAGGTTTGTGTGCAATTTAAAATAGTGTGCAATGAACTTTATGGAGACCCTGTATATATTTGGTCTTTATTTTCCTTTCTTGACATGTAGCTCTTCAAATCCTTACAATCTTGGGAGTGATAAGAGTGTCTTTTATGTACTAAGGAGATGACTAGTGGTTGAAGACCCCTAGCCAGCCTCAGGATGGAGCTAATTGCCAGGGGAATCAATTCTGTGATAAGAAGGTTGGAACTTTCAGTCCTACCCTCCTCCCACTTCTTGGGAGAGGAAGGGGGCTGAAAGTCAAGTTGATAAACCAATAGCCAATGATGTGATTAATCATGCCTATATAATGAAGCTTCCATGAAAATCCAGAAAGATTGGATTGGGGTTGGGGTTCTGGACAGCTAAACACATGGAGGTTGTAAGGATGGTCAGTCTTTGTAGTGAAGTGATAGACAAATTATTAACTAACTCACAGTTTTTCAGTAAGAGTTAAAATCAATCATGAGCTCACCCGTGTTCTCTCTCTCCTCTCTTTCTCTTTCTAACAGGCACACTGTAGATTTCTGTTTTCACAAACCACTGAAAAGAGCCGACAGAAAGGAAATGTCAATTCTTTTTACATTTACCAGTTCACTGTCTTTTAGAATCTGTTCTATGTTATCAATAGTTCCTGAGTTGTCCGTGAATGAACAATAGGGTGTGAGGTGAGCCATCTGGCCTCAGGCCTTGGCCAAAATCATATATCACTGTGGAGAGAATCAACAACAGGATCAGAAACACCTGTGGGAAAAATACCACCTATGAAAAGTCTGTCTTTAATAGCGCAGACAGCTGTTTCTCATCCTGCCAGTAGAAAAATGGGTACTGCATACACAGCACCCTATGAATTTGGCTGCAATGACTTTATTTCTCTTTGCCCCTCTTAAATTCAGCAGCCACTTGACTTCAGGGTGGGCTTTCTTCCTTTCTTTCTTTGGGATGCCAGCCATCTTATCTCCTTATTTGATTTTCTCTCTCTGTCCCCATCCCTTTCATTCTCTGTCCTTCTCTACAAAGAAGATAAAGTTTATACTTTTATATCATAATCTAAGTCTAGAAAAATCATTCCTCATCCTGTGTGGAGCATCTACTGAGCTTTTCACCCTAAGAGAGGTTCCTGGAGGATGCCCAGAGAGGGCATGGAAGCTCCACACCTCTTCCTCATGCCTCACCCTATGCATCTCTTCCATCTGCCTGTTCATCTTTATCCTTTGCAATATCCTTTATAATAAATGGGTAAGTGTAAGTGAAGTGTTTCTCTAAGATCAGTGAGCCACTTTAGCAAGTTAATCAAACCTGCGGGGTTGTCATGGGAACCCCTGTTCATAGGCACTTGGTCAGAAGCACAGGCCACAATCTGTGCTTGTGACTGGCATTTGAAGTTGGGGGGCAGTCTTGTGGTATTGAGCCCTCAACCTGTGAGATCTGATGCTGTCTCCAGGTATATAGTGTCAGAATTGAATTGAAATTAGAGGACAGCCATCACTGGATGAGTGTCAGCTAGAAAATCACCTGCCAGTGAATTGCTTGGAGGGGAGAAATCCTCACATACCTCTTGGTAGCCAGAGGTCAGAGAAGTATTAAGTAGGCAAAATGTTTGGTTTTTCTTACATCCTTGAAGTGTGCCATCTGTTTCCTGCCAGTGAAACTACCCTTACAAATGGATGAGGGAGCGCAAGGCAATAACTCAAGTAAGGGCCCCAAAACTCTGCGAAGGAACAGGCTTAGCTAAACATAGTGATAATAATCAGCCACCATCCCTTGTTTGCTTGGTAATAGTCACTATTCCCTGTTTACTTTCAGCTGTAGTTATATGAGTCTTAACTTCCTCTACATAGCTGGTAGTTATAAATATTCTTAACTTTTTTCCATAGATAACATCACCTTTTGGAACCCTAAAGGTAGTTTCTAAGATATCTTCTGGGTCCCACCTTGTCATGGATTGGCTAACACACACTGGAATAGTGGCCCATACTGAGAAATTGACTTAACTGGAATTGCAATCCCAGGAGCGAAGCCAAAATAAGAAGATGATTTCCATACCCCTGTAATTTTCCACACCCCTGTAATTTTGGCCCACATGTAGCCAGTTAGCAAACCTAATTACTCAATCCCATGCCTGTCAAACTATCCTTAAAAACCCTGTCTTCCCAATTTTCAAGGAGGCAGATTTGAGAAATTCCTCCTGTTTTCCCACTTAGAGCTATGTGGAATAAATTCTTTTTCTGCTGTAAACCCTGCTGTCTCTGGGTATTGGCTTTCCTCTAGGCAGCAGGCTGATGAACCTGTTTGGGTAGCAACTTCAGAATCCTCACTGATACAATCCCTGGGGAGATCTCAGGAAATACATTCCCCAAACAAGAGCCTAGGATTAGATTGCTCATATATTTGATGAGTGTATAGACAATTCCTTTACATGGGAAAAGAGGTCCCAAATAATCTGGAGCATGCAAAATCATCACAATCCCTTAGATTATCACCAGTGAGGTATCAGATGGAATGATGGAAGACAAGAAGACAGTAGGAGATAATGCCATGGCCACAAACGATGATTGCAAATGGTGATTACATATATGGTTGGATGGGATGCCTGTTTTTATTGTACTGGCAAAATTACATTAAAAAATTAAGTGTTTTTTTAACATTTAAATTAGACCATAAACTTCTAACTCAAGGTATGGGGGGAGATTCAGATAACCTCTATGGAAGTTTTGGCTGGGTGAGGTGGCTCACACTTGTAATGCTAGCGCTTTGGGATGCGAAGGTGAAGTGGGAGGTTTGCTTGAGACCAGCCTGAGCAAGAGTGAGACCCCATCTCTACAAAAAGTAGAAAAATTATCTGGGCATGGTGCTGTGTGTCGGTAGTTCCAGCTACTCTGGAGGCTGAGGCAGGAACATCACGTAAGCCTAGGAGTTTGAGGTTGCAGTGAGCTGTGATGACACCACTGCTCTCTAGCTGGGGTGACAGAACAAGACCTTGTTTCAAACAAACTAAAAACCTCCATGAAAGTCTTGAAGAATCTTTTTTTTTTTTTTTTTGCAGTTTTTGGCCTGGGCTGGGTTTGAACCCACCACCTCCGGTATAAGGGGCTGGCGTCCTACTCCTCTCTGGGCCACGGGTGTTGCCCAAGAATCTTTTTTTTTTTTTTTTTAACGTCAAAAAGTTTACTTTAATTATGAATTGGTACATTTTTAGAGAGATTGGTGATTCTGGAGCAAAATGCCAATAGACATGACCAATATGTAAACATGTAATGATCCTGGCAAAAAGCATATCTTGCTGGTGAAGCAGAAACATTTCTTTTTGTGAATGTTTAGAGGAACATACTTAAAACTATGTAAGTGTTGAAAATATAATTTTAATAAAATTTACATGAAAAGGGGGAATACCAAACTTCCCCCTTTACCAAAGCTGGTAAAAGTCTTTTGGCTTTCTTACAAATGGTATCCTTATAATTTCTCAACTACGAGAGAATGAATTTTTTATTTTTTTTGAAAAATAAAGTGATTGCAAATTATCTGTCCTACATTGCTTTATGTGTTGAAGTCACTTGCAGAACTTGGTCTGCTGTCGTATGGACCATCACTTTCCTTGAACCTGTCTTTCAGAGATGCTCCCGTCATGAAATCGTCATGTAGGATAGTCTAACCTTGCCCTCTTTTGATTTCGTTTTTAGCCTCTTCTGATTTCATTTTAGTCTGTTTGGCTTTTGAGTTCTTCCCAGGTGAACTCGTCTCATTTGTATTTCTATCCATTCATTCCTCTGGAAACACTGATGAAATCTTTCTTGGAAATAGCTGATATCAACTTAGCACACTTTCTAATAAAGCTTCCAGATTCTTTAAACTTTTCATCAAAAATTTTTTTTTAAATAGACATAGGGGTCTGGCTCTTGCTCAGGCTGACTTCAAACTCCTGAGCTCAAGCAATTCAGCTTACCTTGGCTTCTCAGAGTTTTAGGATTATAGGTGAGAGCCACCATGCCTGGCCCATCAACATTTTTTTTGATTCTGAACATCATTAAATAATTGCACCACACCCCTCATTACAATTGTCTGAATATTTCTCTCAATTTCTTTGTCTTTGACAACGTCTGGCTTTACTCTGTGTATCATTTCCCACTCCAGCCTCTTACCATGCTGTTTTCTTTTCTCTAGTCTTTCTTGCTTTAACTTTTCTTTTTCCTGTCCTAGCTCTTTGTTTTTGACCAGAATTGTGGGTTTACTTTTAGGAATTTTTTGGTTAAGCATTTTAGCCCTGGCATATGCCCAGCCCATATGAGTCTCAACACATAATGTGCAGTATTTCCATTTTCATTATAGAGTTGAACATCATCCTCATTGTCAGCTTCTTTTGCTTCATTGTCACAAGAAAAGCAATCCTTTTCTAACCTACAGCTTCCTTTGCTATGAGTAGTGTCTTTGACCTCATCTTCCCCCTCGATGCTATGGCTCTGGCTTTCACTTTCATCTTCTTTGGAGACATTTTCAGCCCTCCCCCCCACTCACATGTAAGTCCTGAGAAGCTGTAGACGTCTTTCTGTGATAGAAAGTGTTAACTGAGAGTTGTGTCAAGTGGCAACGAGTGTCTTGAGGAATCTTTATTTTATGTGGCTGCATGGCAGATATGGCAGAGGATCTAACTCAAGACATGATTGTGTGAGTTATAGCCTTGTAAGAGAAGGTAAGTGCACACCTCTGCCATATCCCTTATGCTAGAGTGAAGAAGGAATAGGACTGTGAGACTGGGGATAGGCACATTTGGGCAGGGATGAACAAAGCTAACAATTTTGAATCTTTAAATCTCCCTGAACCTCCTGGCTGGCAGAAGAATATTCTTCCTTACCCTGTAATCTATGAAGAATCCAGCCTTCCCTTCCCTAAAAAAAATATTTTTGGGGGCGGCGCCTGTGGCTCAGTGGGGAGGGCACTGATCCCACATGCCGAGGGTGGCGGGTTCAAACCCGGCCCTGGTCAAACTGTAACAAAAAAGACAGCTGGGCGTTGTGGCGGGCGCCTGTAGTCCCAGCTACCGGGAGGCTGAGGCAAGAGAATTGCCTAAGCCCAGGAATTGGAGGTTGCTGTGAGCAGTGTGATGCCACGGCACTCTACCGAGGGCGATAAATTGAGACTCTGTCTCTTTAAAAAAAAAAAAAAAATATATATATATATATATTTGGTCAGGTGCAGTGGCTTATGCCTGTAATTCTAGCACTCTGAGTGGCTGAGGAGGGAGGATTGCTTGAGGTCAGGAGTTTGAGGTTGCAGTGAGCCATGATGAGGCTGCTGTACTCCAGCCGGGATGACAGAACAACACTATGACTCAAATATATATATGTATATACACACACGTGTATGTGTGTGTGTGTGTATATATATATATGTATATGTATGGTATGTGTGTGTGTGTATATATATATATATATATATATTTACAAAAATATAAAGTTATATATAAATAATTCCCTGGCCAAGAGCATTCCTTTTGCCTCAGGATCCTTCCTGACCACCCCTCATAGTCTCTAGACCTCTCGTGAGAGTTTGATTCTAACATTTCCTAGATAGGAAAGTAGAAAATGTACTCCAAGAACAAGAGCATATTTGCCAAAGGAGTTGTAAGAGCTTGTCAACTTATATTGGGAAAACCTCTGGGACCAGTGATGACAAATTCATTGATATTCAGGATTTGTATATCACTGTGTTAGGTGAGCACCTGGGAGTGGTGTTAATATTCTGTTTGGTTACTGCAAGCCTGGATTCAACAGTGGCCTGTCATGATGAGGTTGATATACTGGGACCTCACTGGTGTATTGTGAAACACTGCTCCTTGAACTTTATTATGTGTGTGTGTGTGGTTCACATAGAGGAGTCTTATTAAACTGTAGATTCTATTCAGTAAGTCTAGGGTGAAGCTCAACATGTGTCATGTTTCACAAACTTTTAAATGAAGCTGGTGCTGCTGGTCGTCAGACCATCTTTTGAGTAGCAAAGGAGAAAGAAGGAGTGCAAAGGTTAGAGAGATGGGAGTGTCAGAGTGCACCTACTGCATACACCTCTGAAAGCCCAGAAAGATACTTTCTTCTCCAAGGCAGTAAAAACAATTGATGAGGGGAACACTAGCTTCTTTGGAAAGCACTAAATGGCTTCTTTAGCAGGCTAGAGACATGGTTGAGAGATGCTCTTTTGGGACTGGGCAGCCTTATTGCAAGGGTAATAGTGGAATCCTCCAGTGGCGGAGGATGGGTGTTGTGCCCTAACCATGAGTGATGAAGTGAATTAAATCACTATACAAACGTTAGCCAGGCATTGTAGTGTGTGCCTGTAGTACCAGCTACTCAGGAGGCTGAGGCAGGAGGAACCTTTGAGCCCAATAATGCAAGACTGCAATGAGCTGTAACCACGACACCAAGGCCCAGCCTGGGTGACAGGGAGACCCTGTCTCTAAAGCAGTGGTTCTCAACCTTCCTAATGCCGTAACCCTTTAATATACTTCCTGTGAGTTGTGACCCGCAGGTTGAGAACCGCTGCAAAGAAAAACAACCCTCCCTACAATTATAATAATCTATAAGCTACAGAGAAGAGTGAAAATCACTGTGCTTCCATAGGGATATGTGGTAGGAGTTAACTGATCATATTGTCCCTAGTAACGAAATAGATGGACTGATGTTCTAAGTGGAAAAATTCTAGACCTGGTGGGCAAAAACTTGATTCAAGTTATGTTGGATTTAGAGTCTTTTTATGTTTTTATTTTTTGTAGAGACAGAGTTTCACTTTATCGCCCTGGGTAGAGTGCTGTGGCGTCCCACAGCTCACAGCAACTTCCAACTTAGGCGATTCTCTTGCCTCACCCTCCCGAGTAGCTGGGACTACAGGCTCTTGCCCCAACACCCGGCTATTTTTCTGTTTTTTGCAGTTTGGCTGAGGCTGGGTTTGAACCCACCACCTTCGGTATACGGGGCCGGCGCCCTACTCGATGAGCCACAGGCGCCGCCCCATACCTCTTCCTTTAACAATTATTTTCTATTTGAAAAGCAGCTCGTGATTTGCCACAGACCACTTGTCTAAAACTCAGACTATAATTCACCTAGTGACATTGTGACCTAAGGGTGTTATCTAGCAAGTTATATTGTTGGATGTGTACAGCAGCATTCATTATTAAATGAGCACTGTATATATGAAACCAGAGCTTAGCAGTCAGAAGGCATGAGTAAAACACATGGTCGGGTGGCTCAGATTCTTACTTGTGTTGTTTTCTGCTTCTTCCTCTGATCATACCTACACTTTGATGGAGACATTCTCTATAGTTAACAGAGGGAGAAAAATGCATGGTTTTGATTTTAGATGTGTCTCAAAGGCATACTGGCTTTGGCTGGAAGTAGACAGCTGCTCACAGCCCCTAAGGTTGGGGGATGGCCCGGAAAGAGGGTGGTAGTGAGAAGTCCTCTCAGTGAGCAGAATTTGGTCAGTACATTTGGTATACATTTCATATAGAACAGTGATTTTCAACTGGTATGCCACGACAGGATCTTAGGTATGCAGTGAAAAAATTTAAAGATCATTACTTAAATTATTTTTAAAAGAATTCCAAAGCACAGTAAGTACATTCTTTTTTTAATCAATATAATGTAAGTGTGCTGCGGAAGGTTAACTATAGGTTTAAGTGTGCCATGAGATTAAAAAAGGTTGAAAAACACTGGTATAAAAGAAGAGATGGCCAGAGGTTTGGAGCTATATTAATTCATGTGCAGAGGTTTCTATAATAACCCTGCCCTGACTTTTGGAAATTCTTTTCCATAGAACTTTTTTAAGATGCTGTGTGCTTCCTGCCACGATCTGAGATGGCCGAATAATGTAGTGCAAAGCTGGTATAGAGGATTCCGTTCAATTTCAATACTATCTTCCAGGGATTTCTTTTGGGAAAGATGCTGAGAGCAGGAAAGAGTGAAATAATGAAAAATAATAAATAAGGCATCTGTACCACATTCACCCAATAAATGTTTCTTGAGAGCCTCCTATGTGCCAGGCACTGTTCTTGGCACTGCGATACAGCAGTAAACAAAAGAAATACATGCTTCTGCTCTTGCAGAGTTTCTATTCTAGTGAAGGAGACGGACAATGAGCAAACAAGGAAAATGTGTACTATGTCAGATGGCAATAGGTGCTGTGAAGAAAAATAAAGAAGGCAAGAGGGATAGGGAGTATTGGGAGAGAAATTTTAAATAAGTCAGCCAGAGAAAACTTTAATAATAACATTTGAGTGGAAAGCTGGTCTGAAGGTGAGAGAGAAAGCCATGCAGAGATCTAGGGAAGAAGTTCTAGGTAGAGGAAAGAGCAAGGGCAAAGGTCTGGAGGTAAGGGTGTGTTTGAGGAATAGCAAGGAGGCCAGAGAGTAGGGGAGAGTAGGGGAGAGTAGTAGAAGATACAGTTGGATAATAACAGGGACCAGATAAAGCAGGGCTTGGATTTTACTGAATTAGGTGGGTGCCACTGGAGGGCCGAGGCTGGGTTTGAACCCGCCACCTTCGGTATATGGGGCCAGCGCCCTACTCAATGAGCCACAGGCGCCGCCCCACTGGAGGGTTTTGAACAGAGGTGTGAGATGATCTGACTTATGTTTTGTTTTTGTTTTTGTTTTTGCAGTTTTTGGCCAGGGCTGGGTTTGAACCTGCCACTTCCGGCATATGGGGCCGGCGCCCTACTCCTTTGAGCCACAGGCGCCGCCTGATCTGACTTATGTTTAAAAAGGCTCTGTCTAGCTACTGAGTGGAGAATAGACCCAAGTGGTGCCAGAATGGAAGTGGGGAGACCAGGGTGAAGTCTATTGCAGTAATCCAGGGAGGAGATGATTGTGCTTAGAGCTGGTGAAAAGGGGTCGGATTCTGGAAACTATATAGAGCCAAGAGGCTTCAAGAAGAGGTTCAGCATAGGATGTGAGAGAAAGAAAGAAGTGGGGTTTTTGGCTTGCCCAACTCAATGGCAGAATTATATTTACTAAGATGTGGATGACTGCAGAGGAGTGGGTTTGTGGGGAGGTAAAGATTTTGGTATTGACTTAAGTTGAAGCTTCATGTTGGGTGTGTAAACGTACATATTAAATAGGTAGCTGGTGTAAGTTTGGAGTTCAGGGGAGAGATTATAGTGGAAGACACAAATTTGGGAGCATATGGATGGTATTTAAAGCCATAAGACAACAAGATCACCCAGAGAGTGAGTGTAGATAGAAGAGGCCCAAGTTCTAAGCCATGGGGCTCACCAACATTAATAGGTCAGGACGGTGAGAAAAAGCAGGGAAGGAGGGGGCAGCCAGGGTATTTTTTTTTTTTTTGAGACACCCTGGGTAGAGTGCCATGGCATCACAGCTCACAGCAACCTCCAATTCCTGGGCTCAAGTGAGTCTCCTGCCTCTGCCTCCCAAGTAGCTGGGACTACAGGCGCCCGCCACAACGCCCGGCCACTTTTTGGTTACAGCCATCATTGTTGTTTGGCTGGCCCGGGCTGGATTCGAACCCGCCAACTCAGGTGTATGTGGCTGGCGCCTTAGCCCGTTGAGCCACAGGCGCCGAACCGACCACCCCTGTAGTTCTAAAGGACAGTCAGCTCCATTCTCCACAGCTCTGTTTCTTCCCAATCTCCCCAAACCAGCTTCTTTCCCAGTTCTCTAGTAGCGGTAGAGGCCAGGTAAGAAAAACTAGGTTATATTTTTTGCCTTGGTAATTTTAATGCAAATTCAATGAAGGAAAATATTTCTGCTTGAGTTAATAAAACATAATTTAGACACATCGTTGCAAATAGGAAAAAGTAGACTCCTATAAATAAGGGAAATTCATAGACCATGGGAGGCCATTTTGCTGGGTTCTGTGCTTGCACCACTCTTTCCCAACAGATCTTATAATGTTAGATTGTGTTTAACAAATAGAAGCCCATTCTGCTTTGGATTTCATTTTAGTGTTGTATTAAGACAACATAACACTACCTCACATACATTTGTTGAAAACACGAGCCTTAATCGAACAGGTGATAGAAATAGCCTTCTTAGGCTAGCCTTCTTAGTGTCCAGGCTTAATCAAAGACTAAGTATCCACCAAGTCGGATGTACAAATTGTTGTTGTTGTTTTTTTTTAAAGTACATCTACAGCAATACAGTATTTAAGGAGATAGGAGAGCAAACATTTGGGGATGCTAAAACCTTGAAATCTTGTAGTTAGGTAAGGAAAGGTGATAAATTTTCATTTGTACGATTTATATGCTTGGCATCCCCACACATTGTCATGTGTATATATCGTACATCACACATATACATGCACATACCCCT
Organism: Perodicticus potto; assembly: GCA_963574655.1. Lineage (NCBI taxonomy): Eukaryota > Metazoa > Chordata > Mammalia > Primates > Lorisidae > Perodicticus > Perodicticus potto. Next base: position 34,963 of record CAUYRH010104251.1, read on the forward strand.
TTTTAGAGAAAATAAAACATCTTATAAATACTGCTGGTAGGATGACAGAGAGTTTTTCATTCTCAGCATCTGTCATGAACTTGCTGTGTAAATCTGGTAGCATCATCACCTCTCACTGGACCTCGGCTTTCTCAGCAGTCGCATAAGACCTTCAGGACTAGGTCTTTTCTGTGACTATAATGAACACCTGTGTATTTCTGGGGTGAGCCCAGAGACACTGCGCTCACTGGTTATCTGGAAGGTGGGAACCTGCCCCACAGAGAAGAGAAGATGGAGCCACGTGGCAAACAGGTGCAAGTTGGCGGTGAATGGCCCAACATGAAGCTGAGGGGGTGTGGGATGGGAATTGACAGAGTGACACAGCTGGACAGAAGTCAGACGACTAAAGCTCTTGAAGATAGGAGACCATGTTATCTTATGATGACCTCAGCTTGATGAAGGAAGGCCAAGTTTACTCTTGTTCCTCAACTCTCCTCCCTGGGCAACATTCCATCCTCAATGTATTGGTTGACTTCAGACAACCATAACTCCACAGGATTGCAGAAAATGGAGCATTTGACCCTTTTAATACATTCTGTCCAGGAAGCTGCATTATATTTATATAACTTGTCTCTTTTTATCCAGAGTCCTGCCAGGGTAGAGGAAAGACTCAGAAGAAACTATATATACCTCTGTTGTACTTTTTTTTTTAAACAGGAAATTCTTGTTCCAGTAAGAACATTTCTAATGTGGAAAGAAAGGAAGAAGACATCAGACAAGATATTGGATAAGCGTTCTGCATGAGAGGTGGAAGCAAGGCCCCATCATGGACAGACAGGCCACTTGGCCACGTTTACACACTGTGAATCTTTTTTAGCCTTAGCTCAGCTTTCCTCCCACCACTGTAGTCCTTACTGGGGCTCCCCATGGTAGGCCAACCATACCTGCTCGGCCAAACCTTACAGAATAAAGAAACAAATGTCAGAAGCAGTTGGGGATTTTATTACCTATTTTATAGGTAAGAACAACCACAGCCCTTCCCCATGGCCTGTGCTGATGCACTGAAGGAACTGAGAAGAATAGTCTGGCAGGAAGAAAAGTCCTCACTCAGCCTTGACATTAATTATTAAATCAAATCATTAAAGCCTTGACACAGGCAGGAAGAAAGTTCTATTTTTTCCCTTCTAATGACACAGTATTGTTTGGAAAAGAGGAAAACAACAGTGGTATAAAGGGATCCAACTCATTTAAGTAACTTGTAACCTGCAAACAGGTCATGTCATGAGTTATCCTGAGCCCAGACTGAGTTCCTGTAGACATAGCATTGTAAAGGACAAGTAAGTTCCCTACATCAGTCTATTGAACCTGGGCATTAAATACCATGAGGAGCTTGTCCTCCTGCTTGCAAGCTATTTCCCCATGGCTGTCTAAGCCAGAAGTCTGGATGCTGTCCTTTGTGGCACCATTGTTGGCCTACTGTCCTCCGCCCTGTCCCATGGCCTATGCCCGAATCAGAAGATAGAGAAATGGAAGGCAGAAGCATTTTTTTACAGAGTAATTTCTACTCAAAACTCCCTGATATAGAAGCACCTCCCCCATTCTGCACAGAATATGGTAGGACTCTGGCATCCACTTCAAAGAACAAAGTACCAGTTGGCCAGGTGGGTTCTCCTGAATGAGCAATGTCAGCTGGACTGCCGGTACCTTTCAGTCAAGGAGACCTCAGCAACTCAGACCTGAAGATGAAGACACTCCCACTCCCCTGTTCAAGGTACCATGAAATAACCTGAACGTCATAGAGTCTGCTATTATCTATAGGGGTCAGAGCCAGGGAGGACAGATTATATTCAGAGCCTGCGTTTTATTTAGAAAATGAAGAGAAGGCAATTATTAAATGCAATGGCCCCTCTCTGATGGTCACTGCTGGCACTTCGTTCTTCACTGTTCCTTTCCCACAACAGTCTGCTTTGTTGAGGTGCCCACTTCCTTGTCCCTTCTACACAGTCAGGCACAGGTGGAGCTGACCTGTCCCCAGCTCTAGAGGTGGGTCCTGATTAGTCTAAGCCAATCAGTGCTGGGCATTCTTGGTACTGTTGCTCCCCTCTGGATGAATATAGAGATGTATAGGTCCAACATAGTTCAATATAGGGACCTATAGATCAATATAGTTCAATATAGGGACCTATAGGCCAACACAGTTCAATATAGGGACCTACGATGAACAACCGGGGAGAGGTTTCTCTCCTTCTCCTTGCGTACCATCAAGGGAATCTGTTACTCCATTTGTGTTTAGCAGTCATTCCATGACCATTGGGGTGTCCAACCTGTAGCCCGGGGGCTGCATTCTGATTTTGTGAGGACTTTTTTTACTAATCTACGGTGTCCCATATCATAAAATTATTCATGGACCTATTTTTCCCCCTTTATCAGCTTTCATTAGTGTTCGCATATTTAACGTGTGGCCCAAGATAACTCTTCTTCTTCCAAGGCACAGTGGAGAAAACAAAAAAGGTTGGACATCCCTGATAGAGAAGCTGCCTGAAAAAGAAGCCAATGCCAAGGACGGCCAAGAAACATGGGGAGAAGCTGCACTGTTGGAGATGTTTCTGAGGCACGGAGTCAACAAACCTTACAGGCTGCTCTAGGAAAGTCGTAGACTTCTCTACTAATCAAGAGTAGTTTAGTCATTTCTTTTTGTTTTATCAAATCTGAGTACAAGTCACTATTCGAGTTGAAAGCGTTCTCTCTGATAAACTACCAGAGAAATGGAAACCTGGAGATGAGGGGGGACAGACGTGAACGTGCTTTGCACATTAGTATAGAGAGTGCCTTACGCATTTCTAGTTCTTTCTTCCTGATACACACTGATCTGTTTAAATAAAAATTCTTTACCTTGTACATCTCCAGTGTGCTGTAAATCTAAGATACAAAACGTGCACCGTCTACTCTAAATGGTTCACTGTGAGCCACAATTCCCTGAATCAAGAAATCACATTATTTAACCCATTTCTTGAGCAACTGCTCAGTATAGCAGAAGGAACAAAACTAAATTACTGCCTTTAAGGCTACAATCTGGCAGGTTAGAGGAGAGAATTAATTCTCTCTCTATACAGAATGTAAACATCTGGCACTTCCACTTCTCTCCCAGCCAGAGAGAGACACGAGTGGCCAGGCCCAGCCGCAGCTGCAGCAGCAGCCGCGGCGGCACGGAGGAGCCAGACACAAAGAGAGGGGCTGTTTGCGGGGTGGGGTGGGGGGTTCACTATGTCGGATGACAATTCGAGGGCCAGCACCAGCTCCTCCTCATCTTCGTCCTCCAACCAGCAAACCAAGAAAGAAACAAACACCCCCAAGAAGAAGGAGAGTAAAGTCAGCATGAGCAAAAACTCCAAACTCCTCTTCACCAGCGCCAAGAGGATTCAGAAGGAACTGGCAGACATCACTTTAGACACCCCACCTAACTGCAGTGCTGGTCCCAAAGGCGATAACATCTATGAATGGAGATCAACCATTCTAGGGCCTCCAGGATCTGTGTATGAGGGTGGTGTGTTCTTCCTTGATATTACTTTTACACCAGAATATCCCTTCAAGCCTCCAAAGGTTACATTTCGGACAAGAATCTATCACTGTAATATTAACAGTCAAGGTGTTATTTGCTTGGACATATTGAAAGATAATTGGAGTCCAGCACTAACCATTTCTAAAGTCCTCCTTTCTATCTGCTCCCTTCTTACGAATTGTAATCCTGCTGACCCACTGGTAGGAAGTATTGCCACTCAGTATACGACCAACAGAGCAGAACATGGCAAAATGGCCAGACAGTGGACCAAGAGATAGGCTACATAAATTGGGTTTTCACAATTCTTAGATGATTTGTCTGTCACAGAAGAGAGCTGCTTATGATTTTGAAGGGGTGGGGGAGGGTGGGAGTTGGTAAAGAGTAGGGTATTTCTAGAACAGATATTATTCAGTCTTACTTCCTAAGATTTGGTTGTAACTTAAGGTATCTTACTACAGTAGACAGAATTGGCAATAGCAACTTTTAAAATTGTCATTAGCTCTGCAATATTAGCTGAAATGTAGTACAGAAATGTACATTTAGGTACTTGGGTTCAGTTGCTTGTAGTCTGTAAATTTAAAACAGCTTTATTTTTGTACAGGTTACACACATGGCCATTTCTGTAAAGTCCCTCTAAGACTACATACTTTTTTTTTCTTTTTTCTTTTTCTTTTCTTTTCTTTTTAAGGAATTTGTTTCCCCTTCTTGGAAGGGAACATTGATATTTAACAATTTTTAGAGACTGTCATCTCATATATACATATAAAATGGACACATGGCTATAAGACAACATATAGGAAATGAGT